>JAQIWT010000214.1:0-28088 GCA_034696485.1 Isohypsibius dastychi | reverse complement strand
CCCACACCACTGGAAATCTTTTTTTCTAGTATAGTTTTTTAAGCTGAATACAACCCGTTATCGAGGGGGGCGACTTTTCTCATGGCCTGGATTCACAGAATGCCTTATTACGTTCAAAAAGTGTTTGTTTTGAAAAATTCTGTGCAAAATTCCGTGTTTTTTCATAGAAACCACGGGTTTCTGTGGTTCGCTTGTGGTCTTCATATTGGTTTCTATACAGGTTTGCATCATACGAACCGATGGTTTGGTCGGCTATACCCTGAGCCCACTGGGTCTTTTGCTTTTGATCATTATGCTCGGCGGTTTGTGGAAGTACAGAGATGGAACGTGATGATTTTAACTTGATTAATCTGAATCTAGCATAATGGAATGCGTGTCATAACGTTTTGTAGGCCACTTTTCGTAGTGAGAGTTTTGGTAGTAGAGCTTTCGTTGTCATACTTTTCATAGTTAAGAAATCTCGTAGTTTGCTGACCTCGTAGGCAAGAGCTTTCGTAGTTGAAAAATGGGAGTCTCGTAGTTGGAGTTTTCGTAGTCATTACCTTTCGTTGTCCGCGTATTTCGTAGACCAGAGTTTTCGTAGTTACTAAAAATACGAACTGTACAGATGCCAGCGCACTAGTGCGACAAACCACGCTAGAACAAATTAGTTCTGTGGGTGGTGGGGCTTGCGGTGAAAGTGAGTTTGACCATTTCACCAGCTTAGTTTATGGAGAAAAATGGGACTCGAACAGGGCGGGGCTCGGGGCACAGCCCCCGCGTGGGGGTTGCGGGGGCGAAGCCCCCGCATTTGTTTTTCTTTTTTTTTGAAATTTTTGGAATTGAAAATTTCTGGACTACCAATTTTCTGGGCTACGAATCTTCTTGCCTACGATAGCTCTGACTACGAACTTTCTGCTGCCAGTCTTCTGGCTACCCATTGTCGTGACTACGAAAGGTTCGCACAACGGATGTTCTTGACTACGAAAGGTAGGTTCTACGAAAAGTATCCTACGAAACCTCCAGACTACGAGAAATCTGCCTACGAAACCTCTGCGCGCCAATGGAATGATACCTATGAAAAACCGTATTAATGAAGAACTGCTGCATTTTTGTCCAGATAATGTCGTTGGACCTTCAGAGCTCTTGTCATCGCAACCAAGTTGGGAAATCTCTCATGTAGAAATTATAGACGATGGTCGGACTGTTGGTTCTATAATTAATAATATTATATAGTATTATAATAAGTGACATGGATGCTCACTGAGTCCATCGTCGGAATGAACTCCTCCGAATCCGAACCGTCGAGCACATTTGTAACAGTTATATTTTGATTCGCAACGTGGTCAATTCTTGCATCAGGTCTTCCGATGATGATTTCCGAACAATGCTCACCTGCGGCGCTAACATATAACGTTCAAAACGGGTTTCGCGTGTCATTAGTACATGTACTGCAACCGCTTTTAACTCTTCAGGGAACTTCGATCGAAGGTGTTGAGAATTTTGTTTCGGCTGTTCATTTTTCGACATGTTAAACAAGATTTTATATTTTCTTGTGTGTTTTTGTCCAGCGGCAATTGTCATTGCTGACTTTCCACCTCCTTCAGGTATTTCATATTTCTTTGCCAAATCAGATAAAATTGACAGTTTTGTCCATTTTCAGTATGGTGTCCCAGTTTGCCAACCGCCGTCGCGAAGACCTACCCTGCGTGTAGCGCGCTGGTTCCAGCGAAAGACGGGGAAAGGATATGCGAGTTTGGTAAATCAAAACAATCACGTTCCTAGTCAAACAAGAAACATGACCTCTAATATTACAGCCAGCTGCGAAGCAGAAGATACGCTCAGTAATGAGATTTTCGAGGGCGACATCATGGGAATTGATCATGGAGGCGACATCGAAGTGAGCTCTAGGAACGCACTTCTCGTTCTTTGTATATTTTGGTTTATCTTAAGAAAGATCCTCAACACAATGCGATCACCGCGGAGAAGAGGAGATGGCCAGGAGGAATCGTTCCTTACCGGATCGCTTCTACCAGTTACGGTGGTAAGCTTCTGATCTGGATAATATTATTAGCTATGATTATGTTGAAATCGATCGTTCACCTTGACACTAGATGACGCCGAGGCCATCACAGCTTTGATTGAGACAGCCATGCAAACTTTCCACAGAAGAACTTGTGTAAGGTTTCAACAAAGAGCCTCCGCGGATAGCGACTACCTGGTATTCGGTCCACCAAGGGGACCAAAAGAGTGAGTGTATTTGCTCCGGTGTTGACCACGTTCTACAAAATAGAATGTCGGGTAGCGCGAAATGCTCATCGTATATCGGAAGGAACTCGGGCCAACAATCGATAGTCATCGACGCAAAACGTAAAAGTTCAAGATAAGAGTTCCACAGATCTTAACAAAATCTCAAAATAGGCTGCACGGAGATCGGGAAAATTCAACACGAGCTGATGCATGCAATTGGTATATAAGAAACTGAATATGTTGATATTTAGTATGAAACGTTCATTCAGGGTTCGTCCATGAACAATCTAGGACGGACAGGTACTAGAATCGTTTCGTTTTTGTCATAAGCTGTTACATTTTTGACAGGGACGATTACGTGGAAATCAACTTCAGTAATATCAGAGGTTCCTCCGGTCAAGGTCAAGTATCATCTGATGTCTGAGATTCGCCGTCTGATTCTCGTAGTAATCTGTGCATTTCTAACCACAAACAGGTGTTATGGGCCAATTCAAAGCATACACCGATGGTGAGGTCACAAACTTTGGGTTGCCTTATGATTTCGGTTCGGTATGGATCAGAAACTGCTTCCATCCTGATCTGATTCTGTAATCAACTCAGGGGTCCACAGGTCATGCATTATCCATGGAACGCATTTGCCATCGATCCAAACGTCTGGACCATCCGACCGAAACCCAACTATTCATCAGAGAATAAATACATGGGACAGCGTATTGGTATGAGTGAACTGGACATCAAGAAAATCAACGCCCTCTACAAGTGCACAAAACCAGGTAGGAAATAGACGGTGCAAAGTTCAAATGTTGTTAACACTTCCTTGTGCCCAGCCCCTATATACGGCAGTGAAATTGGTTCAACTGGGAATAACTGATTGCCTTTTTTACCCAGTACCAAAAATAACAACTTGACACCAAGTCGCAGAGACAATACAGCCATTTGAAACAGATACTGCGGGATTTCTGATGTTGCGGTACTATCAAGTTCAGTGAGGGGTGATATCAGAAAACCGCAGAATCAATCTCAGTTAGCTTTAGAGAAAACCATCTTGGGTCGCTGGTCTGTTGATTACCCGGGAGGATGTATTGATTTCGGATGGGTAAGCTGGCTAAGCACTCGGGTTCCTCATTGTACAGGGTACCCATTGTAATCAAGATCACAACAATTGGAACGAAGTAAATTGAAGAACTGACGAGACACTTCAGTACTTCAGCATCCGGGCGCTGGAGGTGCCCCATTTTTTTGATACAGATTCCGCGCTTTTCAAACAAGCAATGGCTCAGCCTCGTTTTCGGTTCCCTCTCCTCATTTGGCGGTAGATTGCGTAGTATACGACCACACTTCCATTGAGCACCCTGTTTTTAAACCTACTTAGCCTACTTAGCTGTGAGCCACAGCCGAAAACAAGCTAGTTTTTCATTCCAGTTTTCCTAAAAGTCCCTCAATTTTGTGGTGGAGAACATTGAATCAACGGGGTGACTTACTCGGTGACCGGGATTCGGTAGGATAACGCTACACGCTATCATAAAACTGCCTTTTTTCATTCCCAGGACCTTGCTCGAAGAAACCTGGATGGTTCAAAATCGAAGGAAAATGCTATTATTTGAGTTTTCTTGGCAATGACAGGTGAGTGGTGCAGGGGCGAATCTGCAGGACTTTGTTTATTGCGGTTTCTAGCTGAGTTATTGTAGCGAACTCAACTACTTCCGAGCAAGGAATCTTTGCCAGACACAGTATAAAGCATTTATCGCATCGATTCCAACCTCAGCAGTGAGATCAAGGATCCAAGAACTGATGATGGAAAACAGCAGTAAATTCAAAGGAGCAAGGAAAGTATGGCTTACCGACTTCAAGACGTTAATGAGCACATCCGACGAGCAAAGAGAAGAATATAGAAGAACCTGGCATTTCATCTGCTCGAAAGCATTCTCGTCGATTCAAGAGAAGAGTTACATTCAAACAAACGAAGAAGCATGACCAACATGGTTGGTTGCAGAGCACATGCATCGTTGAATTTTCTTTCATTTTTTCATTTCAACGTTGATCTTTGAAAGTTGAGATTGACGTCCAAAAAAATTGTTGTGAATTCTGGTTTGGATTGTACATAAACAGAAAGGATTCTGGCAGACTAGCGAAGGTCACACTGCAGATACTTGATCCGGTTTCTCAGGAATTATCACTGAGAAATTCCCGTCGAAGCGGAATTTCGATTTTTGGAATGCCCTTTGGTTTGCACTGCATAGTGTCACGTAGCCTTCGCGGAACCTTTGATTCGTAAGTCCGTAAAGAATGGGATTAACCGCCGCATTGGTATGCGCTAGGATGATTGCCAGGACGTACATCCACTTCGGAATAATTGCTGGCTGATTGGCAAGGACGAATAGTACAAAAGGTGACCTTTTTGAGAAAATGGAAATTAGGCGTGTAATGGTATACGTAAATTCAACGTACCAGCAAACAAGAAATACGAAGAATGCCGCAAAGAGGGTCTTCGCCAGTTTGATATCGTCCTCTGTGAATCTGATTTTCTTCGTTCTGCCGACAGTCGATGCTGTTGATCTGGTTTTTCTTAGAATGCTTGAGTCCCTGACAAGAAGTGAGTTCTCATCAGACTGGCAAGGTGTTTTGGTTGTTGTTCGCCGTGATGTTGGTGGTGAAAGAGACTTCGGCGTTGCATCCCCGCTGACGACACGTACTGAATTTTTGTGCTTTAGAATCTGGCCCTTTACACGGCGAACTGTGAGGAATATTTTAGTGTAGCAGAAAACTATCCCAAGAAGCGGCACAGGAACACCCATCGACACTAAGGTTACAAAATTATTTATATCAGCCGCAGCTTTGAACAGAAAATCATAAGGTTCTTACTGTAGAATATAGCATAAGAGTGTGTGAGCCTATAATGCAAAGCACTCAGCACGTAGTAGCACTGAAACTTGGGTGAATGTGCCTACTTACAAGCCAACAGTGCAGATGTAGTAATCTTGATCAAAACCGTTCCCTGCCCATCCTAAAAAAAGAAAGATTGATCTAGACTTCTCGTAGTCATTCATAATTATGAATGTTCTTTTCAGAGCGCTATTCAGCGTAAATTGAAGTTGCATGTCTAAATGGAACATATGTCAAACGCAGATCAATTTTCGTTGATTGATTCCGTACAGAAAATTTGACGTCTTGTCATTCCAGAGATTGAAGATGACACTGGACCTGATAATTCGTAAAATGAGCTCCCGGGTGAATCTTAAAAAACCGTGGGTTCTTGTCGAAGAAACACAAGGTTTGCATCACTTCTGATGTTCTTGCAAGTAAGAATGAGTATCAAATGGACTCATGGGACAGTGCACCAACCCCAACGTGCTCCCCTCAAATTATGAATGCCGAAAAAGGTCAAAAGTGGGTGGAGTGATTAATGAAAGGTGCAAATTCCCACGCGCAATTGCGATGTTGCTAATTAGACATTTGGGGAACGCTTTGCAAAAATGTTGTCGTGAAATTTGAGAGCCATGATACCGCTAAAACCTTAGAAACGAGAGTTGGAGCTACAAGTCTGCTGGAAAAGCGGCGTGGATAACGCTCTTCTGGTGCCAGTGAAACTACGAGCCTCGAGGAGCAAACCTAACGGTTCATAATTGAATCTCAAGGTACAAGATTCTAATTTAGAAAGTTGGTTTGCAATTTCCTTTTCACGTTGTGGTGAGCCGAGATTCTTCAGTGGGAAAATGATTTATCTTGGATCACACACATCACATCAACTGAATGGCATTGTGTTAATCGACTTCTTTTGTCCGTATTTGGGAAGCTCTTGGGGGACATATTGAAAACACTCTGACAGGAGCCCTGTCTATAGCGTCTGTCAAAATTAACCTTACCGAACAATGTTGGAAAATGGACAAGGTGAGCGAAGATCCAGATACTAGCACACATCATCACGGAATGACGCACGGTGAATAACTGCCGGTACAAATGCGGTTTGCAGATGAGAATGTACCTAGAAAAATAAGGTCTTTTTCCAGTAAATAACATTGATTGAACATGTTCGCTCATCACGCAAAGCAACATGCATACTTATTACCAGTTTTAGCATGTGATGCCGCAGTGCCCCCAGATATGGTATTTTGGAATATTTTCAAGACTTCCTCTCCCATGTTTTCTGAAGCCTTTTTATGCTGTTCAGGTTGGAAAAGGACACAGAACCCATTTTCTCATGACGAAAAGTTTTTTTTCTCCATAGGTCCCTGCAGACATCTGAAGGAATTCTTGAACTGTGTGTATTTCAGTGCTTTTTTATCGGAGCCTGTATACATTTCTGGAAACTATGGTAGGACTTGAAGAATGAAGAATTCGAAACGCAAATTCAGAAAGAAATGAACACGCAATTCACATGCACCCACGCCAAAGCGAATAAATAATGTTTTGTCGCGAACACATACAGTAAACAAATAAAATGTCCAAGCATGCATGGTGTCGGCTAGGGTATGGGGTGATCAAAGCCCCGCCCATGGGGCCAGAACTGATGGTACAACAAGTGCTTATAGATCGATAGCCATATGGCCATATGGTTCCCGATCCCTTGCTCGTTGAACATTCGTTGACCGGGAGGAGGAGACCTCGAACGATTCGATTATTTTTCTTATTCCGTGTTGAAACAGAAGTGACGACTCGACCACTCAGTGCGGTTGACAGGGTAAATACTCGTCTAGCGTTTTGGTAGGCGGTTTAGTGCACTCCGACACTTCAACCGGAAGAAAGTGTTATCAATCGATAGTTGATTTAATAAGTAAATCTTAGACAATCAATAGAACGATTTAACTGCCCCGAATCTTTTTGCATCTGCTTGCATCAGATGTGATGGTTGAATCTCTCGACAGTAAATTTTCAGACGGCGAAACTTACCGATTGAAGCTGATGGCGAACATATTCCACATTGAGCTCATGCAGGCTGGACCACAGAAAGATGCAATAAACTCGCACAAGGTCGGATTAGCCATCAGCACTTGCCGGCCGGCGATTATCCCTTTTAATGGAAGATTACGTTACCAAATAGGCAGCTTGGGATGCAGCTTGGCTAATTGAATACCAACAACGTTAAATGGATCGATGAAGAGTGTGATTAACAGATCGGCCATTGCCAAGTTGACGACAAAAATGTTTCCACACGTCCGGAGATCCTGTCAAATATATCAGTTATTGATAAAAAAAACCACATAAATTAGTGTCGAGCTAACCTTCACAAGAAAGACGGAAATGATAATCTGAAAAAAGAGTGTCGATATACAACGTGTTATCGCGTGTTTGACAGCAATTACTGAGCTTCCTGTGTTGAACCGGGCTCTCGCGAACCCTAAAGCTTAAGGAGCGGCAAACAGGATTAACAAAATTCAACATTTTCTGATCGTGAAGCATCGATCAGGAAACTGTGGTTGCCCAATCGATGTATCGAATAATGGAAATCTCGAGAAAAATTGTACGCAATTTCGTCGAAATTTCATCATCGGAATTTCACTGCACATTTGGTGAAGTGTGGGAGTTATAAAAAACGCTGGTCGTCGAAGTGTTTTCGACAACTTTCTTTCAAAATCGATAGTCGTTTCAGTTTCTGAACGCTTTTTTGACAAGATCCTTTCAAACTTCGTTTCAGCCGCCGTTCAGCATAACATGAATGAAGATTATCATCTCCTCATCGTAGACGGTGTTTTGCGAACAAGCATAGACACCCTCATATTTTTATAATTAAAAGTTTTGCCGCCCCATTGCTTTGGAAGCAAAAAAGGTCAAATACCGGTACTGTGGATATCTTGACATGCTCACCATCAGATTCCCCACTGCGCCAATGACCGACGACGCACCGATGGACACTGCCGCTACAACCATCCATCCACGCTCCTTTTCGAGAAACAAAGGGTCAATCGAACTGTTTGATGTATGCATTATGGGCTAGGCAAACAGCAACGATAACTGCCCAATTGGGTGAGATCTCCGGCAATTACTTGAGAATAAATCTTGTTGAATAGAGTGAAATGTCAAGAACGTAATCTGTATACAGATTGAAGTATAAATACGCGTGCGATCGCTGCAAAACGTGCCAGTCCTATAAACTGAAAAAGAAGGAATCAGTGGGCGGTTCAGATCGACCTCCTCGGGGTGCATGATCGTCTCCTTGACGGATGTCTGAAACCGTAGGCGAGACTTCTTTTTGTCCTTCATCAAACTGACTCTAGTTTCCTGTTTGCCAAGGAGTCCCTGTTTATTATTGTTTCGTGTATTTGCCCATTCGACACGTCCGTGTAAACACTTCAAAGTGACGATATCAAAACCTGGTTCCAACTTCCGCAGTTTGCTTACTTTTCTGTGTGAGCACTCGACTTTCTGAACTACGGAGCATGTGACGTCGAAGAAACACAGTTAAGGTCACAAGACTTGTAAAACATTTGCGAAGCCTGAGGAATGAGCTCGTATTACAGTACTCGTAGCTGAAACGGAACGGAACAGGGTGTAGGATCGTGACGGACCAAAATGCACTCCACCAGCTAAGCACATGCTACCACTGGTCAACTTTTGTGTGTCGTTCACCACATAAAGGTGTAATTAACCTGTCCACACGGAAGGCTTCTACAACAACCATGAGACAGAGAATTATGCGGCTAAATGATTATGAAGTTATCGGTAAACTTTTCCAGTAACAACAACAACTGATAAACACCGGAGACGCAACCGAGTGTGTGGACGAGATAATCATAGCAATACAGGTGCTTCCCGTGGTTGATGAAATAGACTCAGTCAAATACGACGCAGATATGGTTCAGGTTTTGTTTGGAGTATGTGTGGGGATCGTTCTCATCACTCCTGGACTTTGCCAAGGTAGCGAGTAATCATTCATTTTGTTGTCTAAATTACACCTCCTATCTGGATCGATAGATGGCTGCAAAGTTCCAGCTGAAATCACAGCGGAATCTGGCGTTATTTCGACACCTTACTATGACTTCTATCCTGAATTCACCTACCCAGAATTCGCTACCTGTAGATGGACCATCACAGTTTCAAAGGGAAAGGTATTCATTATATATTGTATTTAGTCAACTCTCAAACAATGAACATTCTTATGGTTTATCAGAATATAAAAATCACTTTCGAGGAAGAATTCTCAATTGAAGGAAGTCTAATTGACATCTGCGAAAATGATCACGTATCCTTCCACTCCCCCGAACGAGCCACCCAGTCCGTGTGCTCGCCAGCTTCTGAAACAATCCTCGGTGAGTGTGAATATGGTTCTGTCAAAACCCAAGAAATCAATGATTAAAAGTTACAACACAGGCCCACTATGCGGATCGACCGCACTCCCACCATTCGTCATCGCCGGAAACTCAGTCGTAATTGAATTCTGTGAGTGATGTCAAAACGATTTGATAATAATATTGATAAAAACTTTTTTGCAGGCTCGGATTTTATGATCGAAAGGTCAGTCATTTAACATTTGTACTGGCTAAAGTGTTACCCAGAGTCAAAACATTATCTACTTATGACAGTCAAGGCTTCAAGCTGAACTTCACGGAAACCGATGATCCGCCAACCATGCAGCCAATCATTGACAACAAGTGCACGAACCAGAAAGTTTTTTTGACTGAAGAGAGTTCATACTCAGTGTGGGTGACTTCGCCCGGTTATCCTGGCACCTACCCAGACGATGCGAGCTGTTCGTGGTTGGTATCAGCACCTGATGGAGTTGCAATCGAAGTGAGATACCCTCGATGGTTTCAACGTCGTTAGAAATACTTTCAAAATGAGACTTCAAGGTCAGCACTACATCCATGCTAATGGAGGAATGTGCATTTGATTTTATCGAGCTGATTGAGCCCTCAAGTAAGTACACTGATGTCAAGGCCGTTAGATTCATTCAAAACTAGGAGTTGCATTAAGGTATGACCTCTCTGGGAAGATTTTGTGGAGAAAATGGCCCTAAGAATGTCCGATCTCCCAGTAACCAAATCGTAAATATACATATCTCATTTGTTGCTGTAATGCCCACTGTAATCCTTTTGGCCACAGTTGCTTGTCATGCTAACGGATTCGTCGGTTGGATACACTGGATTCAACATCACTTTCACGCGTAACTAACATTGATCGAAAAACCCATTTTTCCGAATAAAACTTGTTTGACAGGATCACCATGTCCCCCTCAGCAAACCAGCTGCCCGAATGACCCTGATTCAAAGTCATGTTTCAGGGAAACCATGCTGTGTGATGGTAAATTGTTTACCATCATCTTGGAAAGAGAGCAATGATTCAATGCAATAACGGCTACCTTAGGTCACGCAGATTGTCCCTATGGACTTGATGAGTACTGTCCTTCTGGTTGCGGTGTACCCACGGTGAAACCTGTATTAGCTACCAAGATGGAACAGAAGATTGTAGGAGGAGTTGAGGTGGACCAGAACTTAAACGAAACCAAGATTCTAGTGAAGGTGGATCATCATGTGTTCTTTTACAGGCTCGACCCCACAGCTGGCCCTGGCAAGCTGCGCTTCTCACAGTAAATAGCGAACTCTTGTGCGGCGCAAGTATAGTAAGTCATAAGGCTTCAGAGCTACATACTGGTTGCTTCACAAATGATTGTATAGATTGACCGGAACTGGCTTGTAACTGCCGGACACTGCTGCAATCTCTAGTAAGTGTTCGATGACGATAAAATACAATTTGTCGGCACTGCAAGTTGCTCACAACGCAGTGGACTACTGCCAGCCATGTCGCAGTACGACGGCAAGCAGTTGTCGGGTGACATACTGAGTGCTCTAGAACTTGCTACAAAAACTCTTGTAGATGGAGTATTGCTTGGACTGCCATCTAGTTGCGCATACTTACATATTACATGCAGTATCGAAGTGTATAGACTTGACTGTTTATTTGTCTTCTGTTTTAGTGCGGATGAAACTTCATCGTTTCACGTCCGTGTGGGTGAACATGACCTAAATGGACCCTGGGAACGGGACGCCGTTACTTACTCTTTGTCGGAGATGTTCGTGCATCCTGCTTTCGAATCAAACCCGCATTCACAGAATGATTTCTGCTTGCTAAAAACAACCCAGGTAACCATTCCTTCCAATCCGTCTCAATTTCTTTGACAACTTCTATGTGGGCGACAATTCCAGCCGATGTTGTTCAGCGACAGCATCTCACCCATCTGCCTCAACGCAAACAGCAACGAGTTGATTGGCAAGCAGTGCTTTGTCACCGGTTGGGGAAGTAGAATAGCTCGACCTGGAAGAACACTCGCTGAGGAAGACCAAGCCAAGCACAGAATGATTCAACGGGCTGCCAGTAATTCTCTTCGGCAAGCCAGCATGAATATCGCCACTCAGGAGTACTGCAACCTTCAGTACGGCGGTTCTGTAACCCCTGAAATGATTTGCGCACAAAGCTTAGGAAGAGACACGTTAGGCATACACCATAAAAACTAATGGGAAAATCTGATGTTGTTTTCACGTTTTACAGGTGTCAGGGTGACTCCGGTGGACCACTGGTATGTCGCAGCAATGATGAGCCTGGCCGTTGGGAACTTGTTGGAATCACATCTTGGGCATTGTACGTTAGAACTTAAAAAATCAAAATAATCACCCCCATACTACTTTACAGGGGCTGTGCTGATCCAAAATACCCATCTGTCTTCGCGAGAATATCCACTGCAATCGAATGGATCGCTCACACGATTTTGGAATCTAACAAGCACGCAAGCGCCATGAGTTTTCCAGATAGAGAATCTGTTTTCGGGATAAACCCGACCCGTTCGTAGTCAACCCGTCGCAGCTGTTTCACTTATAAATGAGCGCCTTCTTACATAAGGTACGATTGTCATGGGCCACATTCTTGTTTTCACTGGTACTGTGTGATCTGTTCGTGATCCAAAATGATTTAGCTAACCAATAAATCCTGGGTGTCGAAAGGTCATGGCCGTGGCGTTGGGCATGGTTTTCATATGGACTGGGCATGTAACTCAATATCTAGAGAACAGTTTATGATAAGTTGGCCTCACCCTTGATGGCTTTTTCATTTGGCACTGATTCGGCAAAATTTGAGTCCGAAGTGCGCCGTTTCTGATTTCCTGAAATACTGTACGACGTGAGCTCTCGAAAGGTGATTTTCGTTTAAATCAGAGCCGTTCATAACGAAAAAAAAACGCAATATCATCGCAGAAATTCTACACAGTGATCGACAGATGCGGAAAGTTGATATCCGGAAAATGCAACTAGGATCGGCTGGAGCTTTAACAAGGGTTGTTTGCAAAACATTCTGGAAAGCTTAGAAACGTCCAGCAGGAACGAAATACAGTACTCGTTTAAACATCTTTTTATTTCTCTAATCCGGTAGAGAGCAATAACGCAGAAAACCCTAATCTTTCTTTTCTTTCTACATTCTTTTTTAGCTATTCTGGTGAAATAAGGCGTCTTCGTCAACACTCGTATTATGTGTCAGTCCAGCCGCACATGTCATATCTTTTAGATTTCACTGTTAGTTCCCCTCCCTCTTGGGCAATGCCAATATCATGAACGTAATATTCATTTAAATAGCCTTATTATATTGAACAAGGATCAATGATTTGAGAAAACACGTACACAGGCGATTAATTCACAGGATTAGGTTGCATCGTGTCAGACATCCATAAAATCAGGTTCGCCTTGTGATTACCAATTTTCAACTGCCGTTCCAATTTTTTTTTTCAATCGAGGATAGTTCTGGTGTTCAGACCAGAAATTTGGCAAACAATGATTAAAATCGGTTTTTGCCTCGTTCTTGCCATTACCACACTAGCTTTCGGGCTAGATGTCCAGCCTTATGGGCTGTTATATGTCAGTCCGTCATTCCAAAACAAACTTCACCTTGGAATTTCGTCAACTTCGTTATGCCACCCTGATGACAATTCTGTACCATCTCCTTGCTGGAAGAGACCAGTTCGTCGAGTTAAGTTCCCGAGGAGAATATGGTTCCAGCCTGGTCGAGCGCTACCGTTTATACACAAAAGGTCAGATCCTACGCCCTTGAAAAGTAAACCGGTATTGTCACTTATGGTGCCACTGGATATCCTGCGAGAACAACTCCTTCTCATGCAAGCCACGAAGCGACTGACGAGACATCAGAATGACCGCAGGATCAATTTTCGCGTTGCACGAAACGAACGGCTCAGGAATCTTGGTTAGCTTTGTCGTCCTGAATGTTTTGAGTTTATGTATCTTTATGTCAAATTCGAGCAAATTAACTTAGGGGTCCGTGCACTCGAAGTGCAATGTAGTTCCTTTACGGGACATAATCTGCTTAAATTTCCTTTTTTGGAATATATCATGAATAAAATTATCTGTATCCTATCCGTAATACTTTTTGTCGCTGTTGCTGCCCCATCACTGTTGCTGTGGTTGGACTGATGATCCACATGAGTACCTGTAGGAGAACTTATGTGGAATGCCAAGCAGAAAATTGTGGAATGGGTTGTGTCTGAATTAGTTCATTTTCAGAATAGAATATTCGGAAAAGTGCTACATGAAATAATCCTACCGAAGACCAACAGTTTCAGTTCTTAAAGACCTTGTGTAAAAGGATCACTTGCTTTCTTGTTTTCTGTCAGCGTGTTTCGAATTGTGATTTGTATGGCAAAAGTGTTGGAGATAAAGCATTCAGATCAATTTCGCAGTTTATTCATCTTTGTTGTCAGAAACCACGACAGCGATTCTGCAATATGGGCAAGCTGCAGTCTCTAACACCTTCGCAAACCAGTCATCGTGATTAAAAAATTTCCAGCAGGTTTCACACGTTCGAACATTCACAACGTCAGCCAACATGTTTCGGAAAAACCTCCAGACCATTGGTTTTCTGTACTTTTGAATGATAATCTCATAACCTTTCAAAGCAATCAAAATGTTCCGGTTGGCTATAATTGGCCCACTCCCATTCCACTCTGAGAAAAAATTGTCGTTCCCTGAAAGATTCTGGTCGAACACCACTACGTCACCCGCGCCAGTCAGGGGGTTGGTATTGGAGGAAGGCTCACGGGTAATGAGGGAACATGCTTCAACCACAGAAATGTCTGGGGGGAGAACAAACTCAACCAAGGGTAGTTGCTCGTACGAAATGTGGCAATAAATAAATGGCTGCTCGCAGTTCTGGCACGCATAACCATTGCGCACGTTCAGGAGTGGTCCAAATGATGAACAGCTATGACAGAAGTCTGACAAATCTTCCGGATCATTGAATGGTTTGACCCGATTTTGCACATATATTTCCTAAAACAACATCGCTTAACATGATTTCCAAGAAAAGGTAATGCAGCTCCTTAGGTTATTCTTTCTAGGACTCCAATCAAATTTATCGGTAGAGCAACTTACGGTGAATTTCTCCATGAGTTGCTTTGGTATCCGCATCTCTTTCAATCGTTCGAGAGCCGTTCTAGCTGTTTTATAAGCCTTGACACTCATTCCCCATACGGCCACAGTATAACAAATGTAACTGAACTTTATGCCCGTTGGTAGAGTTTTGTGTTTCCATAGAGTAGTCGCCAAAATACGGCCTGAATTGAACACGGTATCTGCCATGGCCGGTACAAATGGGTCTTCAATCGCTGACTCCACAATGGCGTAGGCATGATAAATATCAGACAAGTGATAATTTTTCTGAGCCTCCTCTTGGAGACCCTCATCCTCCGCATTTCGTCCAAGAAGGTGCAGATAGAATGCTGCGTCAGAAAACTTCTTCATGTTCATGGCCACCTCAGCCAGCTGATGGAGAATATCGGTCGCCATTTCTGGATGGCCGGCTTTGGTGAAGGCTTCTCGTGCTTCGATGAAGCGATCATGCTCGATTAAGTGCTGAGCGTAGGGTATCAAGATCATTTCTCGGTAGAAGGGCTCTCGGTCAGCCAAAGATATTAAATAATCCCAGTTGGAATTTGCGAGCTGAATTTGAACAACTTGATCGATATCTTTGATCTTTTCTAGTAGTTCCACCGCAGAATCTGTGTCGCCCATGCCCAGTAAATATCTGAGACAAGCAAAACACTATTCAACCGATGTTCACAAATGTTCAGTAACCAATTACCTGGCTGCCGTCGCGATCGCCTCTCTTTGAGTCACTACATCGAGTTTCCTTGCAACTTCCAGTATTCTCATCTTCCAGCCCAATTCTTTCATAACATCAAACGCTTTCTGTGTGTCTCCGAGCTGCAAGAATATTTCAACTGCAGCTTGCTTGTTATTTCCCGTGACAGCCCATTTTGCTCTCAGCTGCAATAGCTCCATTCTCTGTTTGTCATCGGTCACCCATTGTTCCGCTTTCTCAAACATCCTGAGCTCGACGAACATTTTGACAGCCAGATCCGCCCGACGACCAGATGCAAACAACCGAGCTGCTTCGTCAAACCGTTCCCGAAACGCGTAGATTTCGGCCAGATAAATATCCGGACTGCCATCTCCCACCAACGCGCGTTGCTCAGTTTCCTCAATCAGTAGGATTAGAGGATAATCACGTAGCCTCCGAAAACAGTTTTTCGCGACAGTCAAACTCAGGCTCTCCAGCGATCGATTACCCAGCATCTATCATTAACAAAACAAATATTGCCGAAAGGTTACTTTTTCGATGAACCACAGGGTTTACCTTCCAGTCACTTTCCGATGCCCCGAAGCAAGCTATTTCATAAGCAGCTTCGAAATTCTTAAGCTCGACACACTGGTGAATCAACATGGTGTGAGGAACATCCACCACACTCAGACCGTCATTAGTCTCATAGTAGAGCTTGCTGCCAGCGTAACCGACAACCATGCCGTTCAGCGGCGTCTCCATTCTGCGAATATGGACTTTCTGATCAGCCAGCTTGATTTTCATCAGTCCACGTAACGAAAACGCAAGGATGTCCGGGTGGAACAAATTCCAGGCGCAACTGTCAGCACCTGGTTCTTGGTATAACATGGTCTTCTGCTCCAAGTCGTACACATATAGAATAGCATTATCCCCAACGACAGCGATTTTCATCAGTGATCTGTTGATATCGATGCAGAGAGGTGTAGCTGGAACTTTGAAGAGAAGATGTATGAACGGCTGATCTATTAAAATCCGGTTGATCGATCCATCTTTCAGCGCAATGATTAATGACTCTGCTCCTGGAATGCCACCGGCGACCTTCGCACATTGAACTGGGGAGTCCTCTGGAAAATTCCAGGTCTGTTGCATCGTGCCAGCGAAATTCACTGCCCTGATAGAAGACAGCTCAATAAACAGAACAGTTTGTGCCGCTAGCAAAATAAAACTGCTGTTGGTGATCGGTGAGATGCGCACTTGTTCTTCATATTTCAGAAGGCTTTCTTCGGAAACTTGTCGCAAGATAATTATTTCCTTTGCAGTCAATGCGGCGACAAGGTGTCGATAAACTGCCAACTTCAAAATTGCATCTTGGACCGGGACTTGAATCTACAAATGCAGGGGACACAATGACGGCAAATAGACATTTTACTTTCAGAATGTATGTAAACTACGTAGATTACAAGCACTGATTAAAATCCAAAAGTAGTTGTTTTAATCGCTCTTACAGAGGTTGTTCTTTTTTGCTTGCAATAGTGGACCAGATACGTAGGAGTCTTACCTCTCTATTTCGCTCCAGACTTCGAACCGATAAATTGACGAGGGATTCGCGGGCTGCATAGATCGGGCCATGAATATGGGAGCATCTACTGGAGGTAGCTTCTAGCATGGTAACAACACCGTCTGCCGTAACCCCCACAAATTCAGTCCGACCAGGACGTTCTCGAACTAGGGCAAATTTTTGGGGCCAGGCTCGAAATTCCGTCACGGTTGTCACATCTTTGCACTCAACGCTCAACGCATGCACCTGCAGCGAACAGAACGGTAACAACCAAAAGAGAAGGTTGCAGTTTTGTGTCAGATACTTTCTTATCAGCGCCAGAAAGATAGATGATCTGTCCATCCCGAGAGAACGCAATCCCAATAGGCAGAAAGTCAACATGCGAATCCGAACCACGTTGTTTACCATTCGATTCATAAAACGCAACATTGCTCCCCCAGTCAGCAACAGCCAGGAGATTCGAACGCGGTGATTCCGCTGGCGCCCAACACAAACACCAAACGGGGTTGTCAGTTCGATTTATCACACACATTTCATTGTCACGCCGATCTCGAATGCTGATCACTCCATTCTCCATACCCAATGCATATATCTCACCAGCCACATCCCATGCAGCTGACCAGATGGGACTTTGTACTCGGTAAAAAAGTGGATCCCGTGGGATATTGGCTGCGATGAATTCTGGGCCACCTGCTGCGATTAAATGGAGCAGTTTGGGATTCCACGCAATGACCTGTGGAACCTCGCTGAATTTTATCTGTCGTTCGGGAGTGTAGTCTTCTTTCCAGATGATGACCGATCGGTCGACGCCAGCTGAAACCAAGATTGTATGATATGGACAAGCAAATATTGGAGCTATCGTACCGGTAGCATATCGCCGTCCAGAAGGATGCCATTCGACTTTGAGCACAGAGCCTCTGTGACCTGCTCGTTCCTTTATCTGAACTTTCTCGGTGATATTGAAAGTCAGTGGATCAAGAGTGAATTTGTGGAGTCCTTTCTCGAATGCAGCGATTAGCAGTGTTTTCTTCTCAGGGTCGAGAGATACATCGAAAGTGCCCCAGCCTCGTTCTGCGGGGTGGAAACGTTCTTCCCAAAGACGTTTTGTTTTAAGCATTTTGGCCCAAAAACATGCGGTTTTACATAGCACAAAATCCGATATAACGGGATGGTAAACAGAATCAGGAGTTTGTGATGTTCAGCGAAACAAGCTGCAGACCAGGTTGTCATCAAACATCGATCGATATCCTAAAGGTAAGCAACTGCGTGCGATGAGCATGAAGTGAAAAGTAGCTAAATCAATAACTGCTATGACTGATAGCACAGTAGAACAATTCTAGCTTCGGATTAGTAATCACAATGACCAGTGAACCATCGAAAATAGTCTGACCCTACAGTTGATTTTGATGGCATTTTTTAAGAAAAAACATTCTGGATTTTGCTGTGAAGATGTGATTCCTGTAGACATCTGTATTGTGAGGTCGCAAGATAATTTATTTATTCTATCTTGAGATTCCCATACATCAAAAACTGGATTTCCTCGACGAGGTAATTTGGTCATTCGACACGAGCTAGAATTCTCTGTAGCTCTATACTGTCCACCGAGAATATGACACAAATTGCAAACCTGAAAGCCACAATCATCTGTATTTTAAAAGCTACGTTAGAACATGTGTTGAAAAGCGTTTGGTAGCTCGGTACATACCTGTAGTTTGTAGATGAGCAAATCCTTACGTTACCCCACTGGCACAGTGGCGCACAAAGTCCCACAACAACAAGCGTCGTATTTCGGATTAACATCAGATTTAGCTCCTTCACAATACCTTCGTGATGACTACGCTGACACAGATGATTGAATCACACAGATCAAGACGCTCAGTTGTGGTCGAGACAATAGAGGCTGTTATGAAAAACAACATCGTGTTCCATTCTGGCATTCACGGCTCATTCAGCACTGCTTTCTCGTCCAAAACATGAGTTTTGGAAGGATGACAATACATCTCGATCTCAATCCCTGCTCTTCAAGCGATCGTTTTGCACGATGCCGATGAATAAGAGCAACAACCGTCATTTATTCATCAAAACAGCGTGTTGAAAAAAATGTTCGGACAGACGTTGTACGCAAGTCACTTTCCCTTGCTTACTTTTCTATCGTTATCAACGGTAACCTCCGTTCATTGACCCATCCTGTTCACAAAATCATAATTTTTGATTTGATTCCAGGTTGTGATCCAGATCGCCTTTGCACAAAATGCTCGATTATTAACAGCATCACAGGCTCTAGCGCAGCTGCGACCGCCAGGAACGCTGACCGTTCCTCAGATCCACTCTGTCATCCGAAATGCCGTTCACGGAACTTCCTATCCGGCGTTATCTAGAATTCCACAAACGTCTTTTTCTTGTGACGAGGTCAGCGGTAGCGGATTTTATGCCGACCCCGAAACAGGTAAGTCGCTTATGTAAGAATAGTGTAACCGCAGACCATGACCTTTGAAACCAGTTTCCGATCCAACAACGAATTACTACTTGTTTCAGGATGCCAGGTGTTCAGGCAGTGTCATCCAGACGGCAGAATGTTCTCGTATCTCTGTCCCAACCGGACAATTTTTAACCAGGTTGCGCTGGTTTGTGATTGGTGGTACAACGTTGACTGCTCGAAGTAAAAACTTTTAAAAATGTTCGATGGCAGAAACTGATCCTTTTGTTGCATAGAACTGTGTCGTTCTGGGAATACTCAAACCCGAGGATCTACGACCACAACATGTTACTTCTCGATGATGGAGGTGCGCCTGGTCCGACAAGGTCAGCTGCAACCCCGCGTCCAATTATATCCGTTCGTATAACATCTGGACCAGCACCTTCACCATCATTCCGCAATGTCGGGAGATTGCATAACGATCAGAGTGATTTTTTTGGAATCATGGAAGACACAGCCCAGAACCAAACCGAGCTGGCTGAAAAACTTGTCCCAGTAAGTCATCTCAGGAAAATTTCTCGCAACTTCACCATTTTGCTAACATTGTTTTATAGAATAAACCACGCGATGAAGTTGAGCAGTCTCACCAACCACAAGAGTCTATTGTTTTCTTCACGAACGTCACTGCGCGGACTATAATTCAGCAACCAGTCACCACGTCGAAACCAAGAACAGCCGAGGCTGGTACTACAAGAAAGCCAGGCATTACAAGACTGCTGTATGGCAAAATGAAGCACCGAGTGACTGGCCCACTCAGAAGCAACGTATCGGTTATGAGCACGAATGACGAACCTTCGCTCTTAAACGTGACCTTTTCACCAAGCCGCTCGCGCGTTCCTAGCGGTAACACAACACTGAGTCACCGCAGCTCTGTACAAAGACACCGACAACCAGGGAACACCAGAATGCAGACGTTGAGCACTCTGCTGGGGACAAAACCTTCGCCGACGCCAGTTGTGGTTACTGAGGTTCCAGACCTGCAACTTAGCACGGGTTTCCTGATGGACCCTGTTGAGGCTGACGAGTCAGCTGAAACAACAACGGTGGGGAGAATTGTTGTTGGTGGAAGATTCGGCTCGCGCCGTAGTCTAACGGAAAACCCTCTCAACCAAACGGGTCGCCAGAATTTAGAGAGTTTTGTCCGATCGTTGTGGGTTGCGTAGGTAAACCAGCAATATGAAAGTTTTTCACGATCGTTTTCTAGTAATCTGATAACCATGTTTAAACACTATGTCAAGAAGAACAGCAAGCGGTGTCCTGGCCTGAAAATGAATTGCAACGTATACTGTACTACTTGAAAGAAAATGAAGCCTTCGGAACTTCTCGCTCATAGTTTTCCTGGCTTCTTTCAGTAGTGCGATAATTTTGGAATATTCATCAGCCAGTATGCCGTTACGGTAGTCAGGATGCCACAATGCGCATCCTGGTGGAAGTATCATCTGTTTGATTAGCCAATCAAGATAGATCAGAAATATGTCGGACAGCACGCACACGGTGGTGTGGATGTGACCCTATGAAGCAGTGCCAAGTATCTGATGAATTTGATCAGCTGATTGCCTCAGCCACTGAAAAAATTTTTGCAACTGGAAAACGTGTCTGGATGACAAAACTACTAAGACAGATTTTTTGAAAACAGGCATTCAGTATCACTTTTAAGCGCGTCTAGCCCCCTGATGAGCCACTGTTGGCACTAATTGCATCGAAGTAAAAAACCATAATCCCGGTTTTTTTCTGTCCATTTGAAAGGTAAACCCATTATCACCAGCATAAACCTGACATTTACACAGCAGGCCAAAGGAGAACGTTTTTCATCCTAGTGTTCGCCTCAATCAGTTCGACTTTTGCAAATGCGCTGTTCTCAAGGTTTGGATTGATATATTGGAAATGCTTGTTCTTGGCATGGGGGTATTTTTGGCGGATCTGCATAATTTAACATTTAAGACAAGGTCAGGAACTATTGCGTTGGCCACGAATTCCCTTTGGAACGCATGTTTTGATCTCAATCCATTTTGTAATGGTAATTGTGTTGTGTCCATGTTTTTAATCTGGGGCGACGGTGCGCTTTGACAAAAACGTCCATTATCTCATTCGGGTTACTCGACAGTTATGCATTTCCCCCTGCAGGGCTCTGGTCTCAAGAGAGACATCTTCAGTTCCTCTGAATCAGCTCAACCTTTTTGCTGCCGGAAAACGTCATCTGCAATATCCGAGAGTAGCATTATGAAACCTTATATGTGGCACCTTTGAGGCACCGTTCGACTTCTCGTTTTAATACCCGCAGTTTATACCAGGCCTTTTTATTATTTTGAAAATGAGTGTCGCTTCGGAGAACCTGACTTTGCATTCCATGAATTCGACAACAGAAAACATTTTTAATACACCAAAAGCTGGATGGCTCACCATGACCGCTCTAGCATTCATGATTGCCGTGACTGTCATTTCCAATGGTGTCATCATAATTTGCTTCATTGAGAACCATAGACGTTTGCTGCACGAACCATTCAATCTCTACCTGCTAAATCTGGCAGTCAGTGATTTCATAGCCGGATCGATTGCCATGCCGCATTATGCAGCCAGTACGTATTTTGGATACTGGCCATTTGGATATCGTCAGTGCACTTTTTTCACTTATTTCGATAACCTGTCAACCTCCGAAAGTCTGATGGGGCTGGCTGTCACAGCGTTGGATAGGCTATGGGCTGTTTCAGCACCGGTTAGCTATCGGGAACACAACAGCTGTAGAAAGGTCACCGTCGTGATCATCCTTACTTGGATTTATACGAACCTCGGTTTTGGTCCAGGGATGTTCTACAATCGCATGTACTCCAATGTGACCAACCCATA
Organism: Isohypsibius dastychi; assembly: GCA_034696485.1. NCBI lineage: Eukaryota > Metazoa > Tardigrada > Eutardigrada > Parachela > Isohypsibiidae > Isohypsibius > Isohypsibius dastychi. The sequence goes on along the minus strand of JAQIWT010000214.1, from coordinate 5,934 downwards.
TGTTTGTAGTTGGTGGGGAAAACAGTTTGTTGGCCGGTTTGGGATTTGTAGGTTTTGTGTTGCAGGGAGATTTCAGCTGAACCGGAATGGACAAGCTCACTCTATGGACTTATTTTTACCATGTGGGTTCCAACCATTCTTGCGGTGTTAGCCTATGTTCTGACACTAGCTATGTTTGGTCGAATGACCTGCCGTCGACATCATCAGATTCATGCAGCGGCCGTAGCTGAAAGGGTTACGGTCAGGGGCTTGGTCAAAATGAACAGCAAGGAGCGTCGATATCGAAAAGAGCGCAAAGTATTCATATTGCTGACGCTACTTTTCGTTTCATTGATCATATGTTGGAGTACGCCATGGACTTATTTGGTAAAATACTTTTTACGGAAATGATGAGAATGCTGGAAATCATCTGACTTGTTTGGTTACAGGTTCTGGCATTCAGCTATGGTTACGATAATCCACAGTTCTATGTCGCTACCTATTGGTTAGCCTATTTGATGTCAACTCTGAATCCGTTTCTATTCCACATTGGTAGTGACGACATTCGAACCAGTGTCAGAAAGCTCTTCATCCGCAACTCGCAGCACGGCCCAGTCTCGGACATTCCAAGCAGACATAGTAATAGTCGGACTCTCACTCTGACTCAAAACGTTGATATCTCACTTCATTCCATTGGAGGTGATGCACCTAATCGGTCGATTTGTGACCAGTACTAACCTACTTCAACGTGTATAAGTCCGTCAAAGCACTGCTTCTACTGGAACAAAGGTCTCTGGATTATTTTCGAGCTTCTTTTGGTTATGACTTAGCCAATCATTATAGCACCCTGCACTGGAACGACTACTTTCCACTCTCGAAAAGGCAGAGCAATTGTGACGCATAAACCAGAATCTTAAGTTGACCCCAGTGACAAAGTTAAAGCCTGTCATTCTTGCACCTGGAAACTATCCGAATTACCGTCGGGCGTCCCCCGGCCAGATGCTCGTGAGACAGATTGCGGAAGGTTGCCGAAGGGTCTTCCGCAGAATAATAGCTTCCCGTTATATGATTATATGAGAGGAGTTGTACTGTATAGGTTTCCAGGCCCCATCTATCCAAAATAATCCGCACACAGCGATTTGAACTTGATCTAAAAAACAGCCTTCAAGTTCAGAATCGCAAGAAATCAAGAATACAAAAGCTTTAGATGCGATAAATTCGATCTACTTTTTTATGGTATTTTGGTCGAATACTTTAAATGCAAACTGACAGCTCAGCTCACTGCTGATAAATCGAAACTATTTGTTGTTTCGGAAGCGAACGAAATGCAGCTTTTGTACAATAAGGGTGCGCGAAATCACTCGACTTGTTCCCAAGAAAGCTGCGGGGCTTGCACGTGCAAAACTGACTGATGTGTTGCCTGAGTTTGAAGACTCTGAATGGAGTTTGAATCGTCTGTGGTTCAACAATGGTTCTCACCACAATATCACCAAAACGTCGCTTGATAATCCACAACAGGTGAGTCTGTAAAGCCAATCAGGTTTTCCCGTTATTGTTATCCAGGTCGCTCAAACACTGCCGGTACATGTTGTTCGCAAAATATGTCAAAGGCCACTAGAACACGTAGAATTCCCAACTCATAATAATGCGCATACATTGTTTCATAACTCTCCTTCGATAAGATTCGCACTCAAATGTCCGCATTATGGATAACAAGGTGACATCGTAGAAACCGGATTATAAAAGGCGTCTGTCAGCTAGACGAATTTCAGCACTTTCATCTTTTCTAGTAAACTGAAATACCCGGCTTTCAAAATGCAATCCCGAACCACCCTCGTCCTCGCTACGTTGGCCTGTGTCGTAGTTGCCATCAACGCCGCCATTGTCCCCGGCAGATGCCCAGTGGTGACCGTCAAAGATTCCCTCGATGCCAGTAAAGTAAGCTCGAGCTGGTTTTATTCTTAAAGACATGGCAATAATCCAGTTGTTTGGGTCTGACAGTATGTTGGACGATGGTATGAAATCCGCAGCTATTTCACCCTTTACGAACAAGGAGTGAACTGCTCGAGCTCCAACTACACTCTGCTGCCCAATGGACAAATCCGAGTTAACAACTCCGGTACCGTCTTTGACAAGAGTGGCCGAAAGTATGAATTGAACTGCACTCGTATCAACAATGAGTTACATTCTTCTCATTTTCAGCCGAGTTTTGTCCAACAAGACCGGAGTAGCCTATGCACCAAACCCAGCCGAGCCCGCCAAACTTTTGGTCAAATTCGATATCCCTCCGCCAACCACCGCCGGAAACTACTGGTGCGTTTTGGATATTCAGAGGAAAACCACTGTGATATAAGTTTGTTCATTTCAGGGTCATCGAAACTGATTACACCGGATTTTCTATTGTAAGTTACATAACTCTTTACAATGACCTTCTTATCTGACAAGAATATTCATTGTGCTAGGTCTGGGGATGCCACAATGTTGCTGGTGGACTTGCCCACACCGGTAAGATAAGAGACTTGAAGCAAAGATACTTGGATTGCTCAATGATTTACTTTTTTTGCAGTCTTCTCATGGGTACTGAGCCGAACTCCCGCTGGTTTCTCCAATGATGTTGAGGCCACCATTAACCGCGCACTTGCCAAGGCTGGAGTTGATAGCTCTTTGTACAACCCTATGGTTCAAGCAAACTGTGTCAACTATTAAACTGCTTAACGAATAAGAAGAATGTTCTCAACAAGATTCTCTATCGCATAAATCGGCAACAAAGAAATCAAAAATCTGAAAACGAGACATCAGGAATAAAGAAGCGATGCGAAGGAGATCACTTTGAATAAGGAGCTATTTCCCCATCAGTTCCATGTTTTTAATCATGTGATGCTCGTAAAGTGTTGTTTCCACTCCAGGTCTAGCTTCCTCTTGCTCGTTCCGCACTGAACTGTAGTTGCCTATATAGAACCGTTTTGACATTGATTCAAGTAGCCCTTGTGCCCTCAATGGTACCTTTATTCAAACCAGTTCTAATACAAAACTCTCCTGAGAAAGATAGAATTAAAACAGTACGACAAGAATGTTGCATTCATACGTACGTCGCAAGCGTAGGAGTCGAATTGTGCAGGACACGAACGCGTCAAATGTGATCGTCTCATCATCTTCACTCCCGCAATCTTTGAGAACTTTCAGTAATGTGTTCTTAATCCCATAACCTTACAGAGAAAGTTTCAATTGGAATGTGAATTCATAAACAACTGTGATTTACCACATTCCTGCAGCACGGACTTTAATTCTGGTCCAAAGATGTAGCCGTGTTGCCGGTCTTTTCTTGAGAAACGTCCAAATACAGCCTACCGAGTTCGAAAGGATCTTAAAACGATTTTGACCAATTCCACGATTTACCTGTCTCTGTCTCTGAAAAGACTGTCATAAAAGGACCCCCCCCCCCCCCCCCCGCCCAACTGGACCACATTACACATACCTCCCATTCTTGGAGCCTAAACCAGATAGACTTGAACTCTTTGCTGGTAATCACGTAGTTGTCATCTAAGTCGGCGAACAGAAACATGCTAAGCCGTGTACTTGCTGAAAAGCCAGGAAATGGGAAGCCTAAAGAGAAGAAAAGATTCGGGTTATTTGACCCAACCAATAATGATATACTGACTTGGTTTGAAAAAAGCATCGAATACGGATTTAAAAGCTGGCCGATCAACGCCGTCACTAACGAAAATCTTCTTGATATCCTCTGGAAGTTCCTTAGTGAGTAGCTCCTCCTATAATCAGATGCATACCTCAGTGCTGTCAACAAATCATAAAGCGATGTTCAACTCACCTCATAAACATTCTCAAAGTCATTGAGGTTGAAAAAAACATCAGCGACATCTCTGTAATACAAAAATTAGCAATGAATTTCAGAAAGTGAACTTGTTGAGGTGCACGAACCTTGCAACACTTCCAGTCTGGCAGAATATCCGCAAGAGATAGTTGCGGTCCTCGTCGTTCTTGTTTCTGTAGGGAATGATGACATATCGCCCAACTGGGAGCTTCCAAGAATAACCACGTTCGTGGGTACTGAATTCTTCCCGCGCCATCTCTTGGTAGGTGTTTACTTTCCATGGGTTAGAAGCTGCCAAAGCAAAGAACCAAAGTTGGCCTCACTCAGATACAATTTGTGGCCGTGGGTGAATACTCACGCAGTGGAAATGATCGATCAGTAGCAGGAGGCTAAAACAAGAATTTCACTATCATCTGGGATGGAACGAGGTTCAAGATGGCGTCTGAACCACACAAACTAGGATTATGGTTCTCGATAAACACCGTTAGATCGTGGCATCGTTAATAAGTGGCAATTACTATTCCTGCCGGTTTAAAGACATTTCTTACCTTGACCAAGAGTAGTGCCATGTTTTTTCCGGAACCGACAAGTTCTCCGTGACTGTGTAGACTCTGGGACAGACATGCCACCAGGGTCGCTGAATTTGTGTCCTTGTTGGCTTCTGTTATAGTGACTTCATACTGAGGATAGTCGTAAACCAAGCCTGATAAAAACAACTGGTATTAAGTCCAGCCGAAGGCCAAGCACTCTACTCGATATTCAGGCAGTTGATTTCGAACGACTGATTCCATCAAGAAATGGTTTGCAGCTTTTCAGAGCATGACCTCATGCCGCCACCCCCACCCCACCCTATGGAAGTTTCAGAGGTTTCAACAAAAAAAGTTCAAAACTGAGTAGTTAAGGCCATTTTCCACTCAACCTAACCCGGTTAAGTATCACACGTTTGTGACCTTTCAAAAGACCACGAAAGTAACCGCAAAGTATGGCACGAAATCAACAAATGGTTTATATCGAGACCAGTTTACTATGCCTTACTTGGCTTTTGCGATGGATCAGGCATTCCTTTGGTCCATATTCCGTGATAAACGAATGAACGCCACGAAGAATCTCCTCGTGCTGATTACGTGGATGTTTATAAGAAGATTAGTAGTGTATGTTTGCGCCGTCTTACTAGATGCTGAGTCAATCCATGGATCAAGGGCAATGTGACAGATCTCCATCCTGTTGAACCACCGCAAAAAATCGGTGTACCGCATCCTACAATGCCACGTGAAAAATGAAAATGGTTCACTCTGAAATGATAGTATATTTACCATGCTTCTCCGTCGCCTTCATCGATTTTATGGTCAAGACTCTTTCTGCGGTGCATTTCATCAATTTCCTTCCAAATAACATCGCTGAAAAAGGTCACAAACTGAAAAAACAAATTTTGTGATTACGCTCCCTGAACTTGCGAGTGTGACTATCTTTTTTGAATGAGTTTCAGTCCAGAATCATTTTGTTTAAGGGAACACATCGGGATCTGGAACTAGAGAGGCACTGTCCCACCTGTCACTGAACTCTTTATTCCATTCACATTCCGTAGCGGTGCCGACAGGATCTCTTATGCGTATGCACTCGTGTTTCAGACCATTCTTCTGTTTCACCTAAGAAACAGCAAAAACGAAGATGGTTGTAATCTAGCCCAAGCTTTTACTTGACGACAACGAAAGATAACAACAGAACTCTTTCAGAAGTTGTGTATGTGCCCCCCCCCCCCATGGTTGCTGGAGCGCACTGGATTCTAGACGAACCTCTCGACGAACCTCCAGTGCTTGAAAAGAAAAAATCAGGATGTTCACGCTGTTTGGAAATGGCTCACACGAGATGTGGACCAAACCACACGGAGAGAGCTTGCATCATGTCTACGAGTCTTGAGCCAAATCGACCCATCTCAAGCTATGAGCCGGAACGAATTAAATCGCACAGATCGACTATGTACGCTGAAATTCATCCGAATCGCTCACAGTACTATACTATAGGTCATTTTTTGCCAACGCTTAGAGTGTGTACTGTGCCGTGTGATATGATCCTGAGCTTAGGTAAGCCGCTTTTGAGAAACCGCAGTCCTTTCGGTCATTGTAAAG
>JAQIWT010000213.1:0-28127 GCA_034696485.1 Isohypsibius dastychi | reverse complement strand
CACCCCCCCCCCCCCCCCCCCGTAAATCCAGCACTGCTTCTAATGTTTTCGCTATTTCACGAACGATACCGTTCGTCCACCAAATCTCTCACCAATAAGTCATTTTACCAACTTACTATTGTAACGCGAAGTTTGTTGGGAACCGTTTCCAGACCTGAAGTTATTTTACAACCACAGCAATGAAATTCATTGTTAAACTTCCTGGTTGGTGTTAACCTTATGGAACTGAACACATACATGGGTAAATGTGCCGCGATGTTTTAGAACATCTGGAGAACTTTGAGTAAAAAAAATTGGGCTGGACAACGCCATTGATTGCTCGGACAAAGATTGAACTGGTCCGAAACCAACATTCGTGACAGTAGCCAGGAGGATAGATCATCATAAAAGCCCACCTCTGTCGTCGGTACTGCTTCACACTTTTTTCGGTCGATAGAAGGAGGACAAATAAAAACTATTCGACGCAACTGGTTCTTGAAAAATTTGCTAAGTTAAAATTATTCATTTAACGGTGTCAGTTGTTCAGCTGTAGCAACGAACATACGACAAGCTGGCAATCTTCTATCTAAATCGAGAATATCTGATTGTGATACATGAAGCTGATTCGAGTCAAGGATTAGAATAATAAGGAGAGAAGAATTCGGCAGGGCATCCACGCCCAAAATCGATTGTTGTTTCAACCTAACAATGCAGCTGCATTGCGACTCATCTGACGACTTGGAATAAGATAATTTGGATTTCTCCTGCAAGAAAATTCTGTGAGAGTTTTTGATACACTACCTTGATCATCCTACAGCAAATCAGCTCTTGTGGTGAATTTTCCAGCCATTTGCAAATCGGCAAACTGCGACGTGATACCATCATAGTTCATCGTTGCGACTGCTTTGACATCGTCTTTCCTAATGGTCGATTTGTACCATATGTTCAAACAAAAACGGGGTTCCTTACTTTAAATAAAATGCGACCCAACGTCCATTTTCGATATCACCGCTAATCATGACGTCATCGAAATTATCACAATGGCCTGCAACGTATGAAGGTCCGAGATACAGTCATTAGAATCAATGCTGAAGCCAAGATTGCTTCGACGGTTGATCTGTCATCACTTTCTGATTCAAGTGGGATCTAATATCGGCGTTAGGGGGGGGGGGGGGTGAGACGAATGTAAACATGTAATAGCAAAGCAGAAACTACATTCAACATGGAGACCCATAAGTGCACTAGTGTGACCATAGAAGCACCACGGAATCTTTGGATTCAGCGAATAAATGAATAATCTGTAATCTTAATGCAGATGATGCTCACCGGCATAGCGAATATTTTTGCCGAATATGGTTGTCCAGAAGTATGGGACCGAGCGGAGAGGTTCGAGATGTCCTGAACTCATCATGTTCAAAGCAGCAATCCTCCCTGCAAAGATATCAAGTGAACACCTTCAGCGTCGCAAACCTAAGAGTACCTTGGGAATGTGACATTGCCCAATGCTGAATTTTTGCGCGCACTCCTGAGTCAGATAACGGGAACGTTGAGCAATCACCAGCTGCGAACACCCGTTCCACGTTTGTTCTCATGAACTGTAATGGTCTGATTCAGACCGGTTTGTATGAAAAACTCTGATCTTACTTGGTCAACATTAACAAATCCTTCCTCATCTAGTTCAATGCCGGAAGTAAGTAAGCATTTCGTGTTAGGAGCGACTCCTGCAATTGAATTCAAAGTATGAACAGTTGCTCACAGTGACAAATTGCTCACACATGGTTCTTACGAGCACCCACCAATTGCAACAAGTACCAGATCGGCCGCAACGTTTCTTGTTTCTTTCTTCTTATAGTTTCGAACACGCACAGATGAAACCTTTTCTTCGCCTTCGAATTGTTCAACATTACTTGATTCGTAAAAGCTGACTCCTCGGTCCATCAACATCTTCAAAAATCATTCTTCTTGGTTGCCCATTGACAATCCCTGTCTTTTGCTCACTTGTTTGATTATTTTTCCTATATGCCTCCCTAGCATATTCTCGAAAGGATAGTTCCTTCGACTTATGACACTGACTGATTTGGCTCTGTAGCCCATGAAAGCTGCTACTTCGAGCCCTAGAACGAAGGAACGTTGAGTCACTAAACCACTGGGTCATGAGTCAATTCTACCAATGAAAGATGCGCCAACAATAACAATGTTTTTGTCTCGTCCAGCCGCGCAGATATAGTTGGCATCTTCAGGGGTCCGCAAGAAGCAAATATCCGTCAAGTTGCTTCCAGGAACATCAAGTCGTCTGGGGCTGGATGAAAAATAAACCAATGTTGTGTGCAAATTCCATGTGCTTATTTTCCGATATGTATTCTCCTCACCTCGCACCCGTACAGATTAACAGTTTGTCATAACGAAGCATTAGTTTCGTTTTTGCTGTGACGGTTCTATCGCTGGTGTCAACATTCACTATCTGAAATGATCATATTGCATTTCAAAAAAGGGGCAATTAACTAGCAGCAGTTCACTAGCCCGAATGTCCAGAGGGCCAGCTGTGCATAATTACCTCCTGATCCAACATGAGTTCAATATCATACTTTTTGAAGTGAGCTAAATCGCGTAAATAGAGAATTTCCTGGTCGATGTCGAGCATCTACAAACATCGGACTAAAATGAATTTAGGACACAAACTTGGAACTTTGACATTTCCGGCCCCTTAATCACCATTACCGGTGGTCTGGTCGTGTCCTTGGGGGTCGGGAGCGCGGTCCGAAGGAGATCCTGACCACGGTCCCACCTTAGGTATCGGACCGAACCTCGATTAGTCACCATGTATCAGCTCGTGTTCATGGTTAGTGTATATAAAATTAGTCACTTAATCGCTGAATGCCGAAAGTCAAAAATGTTAAAAGTGGACTGAGCGCAACAAAAACTTTGAGAACAATAATAACAAAGATAAAACTTGTGTACGACTTATGGTCAGTTTCGATAGAAAACGGTCTGAAATACTGAAAGGCTTATTTCGAGACCAGAAATAAGTTTGACTTCAATGTGAATGCTGAATTTCCGGCCACTGTGATGAACTAGAATTTTAAAATGATATACTACGCCCCCCCCCCGGGGCCGTTACATCAGACAAAAGTTCTCCAGTTTAAACTTACCGATTTTTGCTTACTTTGCTTAGTTTCGTCCGATCATAAGCTGGAATTTGCTCCTGTTACTAATTTCATGATCATCACATGGTTGTAGAAAGACGCATCTCTATTGCAAGCACCTTCGCAAACATCACAATTCTGCCTCGAAAGTTTTTCCTTCTCAACGTTTCGGCAGCTACCAGAGAGGCGGGTCCTATCATCAGAGCGTCACTAAATATAACATGGATTAACAAAACTCTGGACATCGCCCTCTTGCCTCCTCCGACGATGACAAAAACAGTTTCGTTAGTTTTATCTCCTTTGGACATCGATGGAATCACCTTGGCTTTGCCAAGCAGGCGACGGTCAACATCCACGATGACACTGCCTTTTACAACTTTGACCTATCCACACCGGAAAGTTACGCGAACGGAACAGACCTCTTGAGAATTGAAGCATACTGGAAAAGCAGGAACGCCATCAATCCCAGGGTATTCCTCTATTTCACCAGTCACTAAATTGAAACAGGCCCCATGCCAAGGGCAACGTAAACGTCCGTTGAAGTATGAACCTGGAAAATATTCTGATTTGTATTAGCATCTCGCATTCAGGGATTTTAGGACCTTTTCTTAGAGGTGCGTTGTAATGCGAGCATTTGTTGCCAACTATGAAATACTGATCTGCGTCACGAATCAGCAGCAGCTTGGCGTTCTCTATTGTGAGCTCACGAATCCTTCAATAATCAGGGTGAATTAAGCACAACGACATGTCGCCGATTCTGTACACGTAACACATATATCCAACAGAAAATTCGGGTTTTATCAGTGCAAGTTAGGCTGCATTCTATATCCTACCAGCGAAATCTAATACTGTGGTCCATCCAGTCTGAACTACCTCCAACATTGACCACCGTCAAAATGGTTGTGTCAATTCGACCGTACACGTGGGGGTTGAGCAATTCACAATGTGGGGACCCTCTGATAAGGAATAGTTACATGCAGTAAAGTTTGTTCCAGATCCTTCATGTAGAACCATGAAGGAACAGATCATTTGTTTCGGTTTTCCTTTCCTTGTTTTCTGTATCGTTTCGCACTGTTTCGAAGATGTTTATGCCTCCGCCTACCAAAACAAGAAAAGACAGGCCAAATATCTGCCTTTGGAGCAGAGATTGGACGTGCTGGAATGCAAGGGTATGAAGAGCCGAATGACGAATTTTGACGTAACGACACCCCTTCAACGAAATAACCTCAAGAATGGAATCGACCGGCGCTTAGTGAATATTGGAGGGAGCTCAACAGAATTAAAATCAATTCTCTGAAAAGAAATCACTATCTGTTAGAAGTGACTTCTGGTTGAAAGCTACTACTGAATGAGGCCTATTAACCGATGGATGATGGCATACATTGAGCAATTTTTGAAATTTTTCCCGTGAACGTTCCCCCCCCCCCCTTTCTACTCGCGCGAAATAAATGGTTCTGGTTTTCTCTCACGAATACAGAATCGACGACATCTACAGTCTTCCGGAGAACGAAGCCAATCTTACTCGCCATGTTTGAGGTCACCGTGTTTGCACACTAGAAGCTCAAAGGTGTCGTCCGTTTTCCTCATTCTCATGTAAGCCTCGTCCAGCCGTCGAGATATCTGCTTGGCTTCCATACGGCGTTCCTCGACTTCCGAAACTATTTTGATAACGATACATTTTTGGTGTTCCCATTATACATGCAGAGCATTGCGACACGATCATGAAACACTCATAAACGAAAACATCCATCCTTCTGTTCGAAACTCAGCTTGCGAAAGCAATACCCATTGATCGTATCAACGAATGTGATCACACATCTGCATTTAATTCCGAATCTTCTCAATCCTGTGCACGCAGTTCGTAATCTTTTGAAAAATGAATAAAAATAGGATAACAGTTCAACATATAAATTCAACGCTCTGCAATGCTAGTGGTCTTAGTTACGATGATTTTAATCTACGGTAAACGTACGATCTTGTAGTCCCCGTGAACGCGCCGAGACTCCGTTTCCCATCTTGCACACAAGCTTGCAGAGCAAATATTTCTCCCGGAAGTTTAGATCTAGGTAGAGCAGAAAAATCACCTTTTCAATCGAAGAGAAAGGGTTGCCTAGTGCAGCTAGAGAAACTCCGTTCACGGAGCCAAGTGAAACTTACAACAACAATACCAATATAAAGGTTATCCGCATGGTCTGAGTGAGACACGAACTGCACGATTTATGAAAATTGAGAGAGTCAACACTGATTACTTGACCAAGAAAAAAAGAAGAATTTGTTTTTTTCGAAAACGCTGTTATTTGTCCATGAGCGACTGTCCACTCATTTCGGCAGGCTTGTCAAGTCCCATGAGATCCAGTATTGTCGGAGCAACGTCGCATAGCGCCATATTGGATTTCGCTTGCTTGAATTTTCTTTTTGTGTATGCCATTATGAAGGGAACTAATTGGAAATTGATAATGTATTATTCTTACATTTTGCTGCTTCGGGGGAAATAACAAACCCCGGTTGCAGGTATGAGCGGTATGGGGCTTCCCGGCCTCATCAAGCATTTGTTCTGCATTTCCGTGGTCAGACGTTATCAACAGCACAATGCCAGCCTTTTTACATGCCTCGGCAACTTTTCCAATAGCTGAATCTGAGAACGCCTAAGCTGGATGTGATGTTACCGTAAATACAGCAACAATTGCAGACCTGTGGTTTCTACTGCCTTAACAGCGGCATCAAATATCCCCGTGTGGCCAACCATGTCTGGTGGCGCAAAGTTACAAACCAAGAAATTGTAGGTGTTTTTGGCAATGGCTTCAACCATCTAGCACCAACGCATGCCATCAGTTACTCAACCATTATTAATCGAATCCTACCTTGTCAGCTACTCCATGCGCATTCATTTGGGGTTGTAGATCGTATGTTGCAACTTTTGGCGACTCAACCAGAGCGCGATCTTCTTTCGTCACCTGGTTTTCTTTTCCACCGTTGAAGAAAAAGGTCACATGGGCGTACTTCTCAGTCTCTATCCACACATAACGTCAAACACCCGATTTGTTGACTAGCTAAAATTCACCTGCGCAATGAAACTGAGTTAGGCCTTTTGATGATATCCACTCTGGGAGAGTGTTTTCTGTGTTGATCGGTGGGTACAACAAAGGGAATTTCCAGTCTTGATTATACTGCGTCATACAAGCAATATACTACAAAAACATGATTACTCCCTGCTTCGGCAGAATGGTATGTATCCGCTTACCAAATCTCGCGGTATCACGTCAGTGTCGAAATTCTGCTTGATTCCGAAGGTTTCAACAATTTCGCGCATGCGGTCCGATCGAAAGTTGAAAAATACAATCGTGTCGCCATCTGCACCAAGAGCACTGTTGCCACAACTTGATCCAGAAAATGAAATATTACCTTTTACCAAACAGTCTCCCTTGATGATTATGGGTGTGAGAAATTCATCAGTTTGCTTCTCCGTTTCTAGAAGCGTGGAACGCTTTTGAATCAGCTAAGATCAATGGTCAGTACCGCAGATTTTTCGAAATGCTCGATAGCCAAAACTTTTATCAAAGCCCACCTGTAAAGCTTCGTCGACATTCTCAACAAGTTCACCAGTACCCTTGTATAGGCCGTCAAAAGCTACTTTGACACGCTCCCATCGCTTGTCACGATCCATTGCATAATATCTCCCAGTTATGGTTCCTATTTCTCCATATCCGGACGTTTTGATAAAATCGTTAAGAGCTTTCAAGTACATGACTACGAGGTATATTCTATCTCAAATGAAAAGGTCACTTTTCTAGAGGTTTTATTCACCTGCACTTGTCGGACTTGTGTCTCGTCCATCCGTAAAGCACTGTATAAAAGTGTTTGGAACGCGGTTCGCCTTCGCCCCCTCAAGTAGCGCACAAACGTGGTCGATATGAGAATGTACCCCTCCATCGCTAACCTTATCAAAAAAGCACTCTGAAGTTGCAAAGATTTTAGGTGAAGCTGGCATACCATGCCTGCTAAATGCAACCGGCCACCCGCATTTTTTGCTCGTTCGCATGCTTTCACAAATTCCAGGTTCTTGTCGATCCGTTTATTTTCGACATCAAGATTAATGCGAACGATATCCTACGTATCATAACAATGGCAGAGTTCACCAAAAAAACCTCGACGGCGCTTGCCTGGTATACAACCCTCCCAGCTCCGATGTTCAAGTGGCCAACTTCACTATTTCCCATCAAATCCCTGGGTAATCCAACAGCCAAACCATGAGCCTCGAGAGAAGTGCTCCTGTCTTTGTCCTTGCTCAGTTCCGTCATAACTGGCGTTTTAGCTGAAGCTATCGCATTTCCTGCAACAGCATGGCTCCATTTAACGCAACAAAATCCCAGAAGCCACCTGAAAAGGGCTTTCAGTGAACCTCGTTTTGTATCAACGATTCCCCATCCATCAATGACTATCAAACAGACTTTGGCATCCTTGCTTTTTGACATCTCGGAACCACAAGGTAACTTCATTTGGACAACTAGGTGTTTAGTGCATCAAGGATGAACCTCGTGGGATTGCATGTGGTGAACAAAGCCGCCTAATCACTTAGAGACGATGGACTATGGGGCGGGGGAGAGGGGGAAACGGACAAGACGTAATGTCTTTGGGGAGGCAAGAATTTCAGAAAGAATGAATAACTGTGCGATACCGTTGCACTATTTGACAAGTCTATCACATCCACCCCGTGTATGCTGGAGCCATATGTGCTGTGGCAGAGTAGCCAATCACACGGCAAAGCGACTGGACTGATTGCAGACAAGCATGTTGATCAGTTCTAACATTCGATTTCGTTTTGGCAAACACAGGACGAAAACGTTCAAGAGTTTGTATTCGAATCAGAAATCGTCCTGGGATCATTGACTGATCACCAATTTCCTCAAGCCATGGTTGTTTTTGTAGAGCAGTGGTAACGATCATGCAGTCGTGTTCTCTCTAGAAGTTTTTCTCGGTGTCAAACAATGGCCTCTGTTGATGTAAAGCAATCACTTGGTTTTGCTCAAAATCTGTTAGGATGTGAGAGGATGCGTATTGATTCCACTTTTGGGGCGAGTACTATGTCCCGCTTGTTGTGGATCTTAACTCAGTTGTTACCCGATCGGACGCTGATTCCACAATCGGAAATCGCATATTTTCCATTCAGTTCTGAATGGATTTTACAGTTGCCCACATGGAAACCCGCGGGAACGCCAGACAACAAGGGTTGTATATGTTCAAGGGGAAATGAAAAGTACAAAGCGAAAAGTGATCTTCAGGGTCTAAAAGAACAAGTGATGAAACGTTCATCCGCAGTTTGGTAATATAAACATTATTCAAGTGATCACATCAAACGCAAGCTTTTCTGCAGCAGTCCAGCTAAAGCACCTGACGACAAGATATGGACTTTCTTGCCAGGTATATCTTAGGAGCTACTCATGAGGCGTGATCAGGCTACATCTTTGTGATTTGTGACGGTTCTGAAAAATGCATTCTACCAAGATATTCAGCTATTCCAAGCCACCTGTCGTCCTAGAAATACTGACTGTGGAATGATAACAGAAAATATCTGGTGATGTGAGGATTGATCTCAGCACGTATCTCTTAATTATCATTGCTTTACTACAACAGTTTTTTTTAATATTTTTGCTATTCACTCCAATACAACGACCATAAAAATCTTTCAGATTACTTTTTTTCTCACACAGCACAGCAGCGTCACATTCCGACTTTCTGTTATTCACTGCAATCAAAAGGTTTCTGTGTGAAAGATTTCTACTATTGAATAATATCTTTCTCATGCATGGAAATTAATAGTAGGAAAATCCGGGTTAGGTAGTTTGAACTACGATATGAAGAATATGGGTAACGATATCTGGATAAAATTAAGGTAGGTGAAACGCCAGTCCCCAACTTCAGTCAGAAATTTCAGTCCTCTTGGCTTGAACATAAAGTACAGCTTGCGCCAATTCAGCAATCAAATCTTTCAGTTTCAGCCATTATACGAACGATACAGATCTCAGTGTGGAGTTTCATCTATCCTTTCTGTGAGAAGTCTCCAGTAGATTGATTTTAACCAATGGGCGTGTTCTGTTGGTTTCGATGTACATTCTTCATACCTTAGATATTTTCAGGTTGGATCAGCAAGATATGGCGAACATTATGGAGCTGGATCCCGGTCGTTTTTCTTTTGTTTTCAATTATCGCTTTTGCTCTGGTATCGATGATTCGGATACACCTTGGTTGGTTCGTAACAAATGTTTTGCCGCAGGTTATAAAAGCTTGGTGGGGGCACTGGATTAGAAGAACCGAACATGCCGAGGCGAGTGGTACATTCTAATGATTGTTTCCAAGTTGCTGATCTCCTGCGAGGCAGGAAGCTAACAGTTTTGCAAATGTGCCATGGTCAACTGAGTTTAACCCTGAAAAACGATTTGGAAGTCATCCAAAGGGCGAAGAACGTAAAATCCCTGCACAATTTCGAAAGCTGCACAGTTGCTCTTCTCACAAAAGGAGGGGAGCAAAAAAATGGTTCCACCAAATAAACTTAACTCACTCGACTCGGGTCACTAGGCGGAAAGAAATCAAGGATTTCCAGTACCTAAAAACTAACGTGAATGTAATCGGGATGAATCATATTCTCAGACGTGAATAAGATGAGGTCAGACTTGGCAAACAGGATTTTTAGCAGAAAATAATGTGGTGTTTGTTCAAGTGAGCTTGAATAAACAAAGTCTGTAGACAACCAAAAGTTTTCAACCTTCCTCCACCAACCCACGTGAACCGCAGGTGTGGTCATAACTATAATACATCCAATATTTGTGGGTGTTTTCTTAGCACCGTAGTATCCGAAGGTTCAGTATGACATTGTTGCAGGGAAATGCCGTATCATCGTCAAGTTCCACTAGTTCATCAACCATAAGGAACAATCGCATCGCACCAAATGTCAGCCGATCCAGTGAGCTGCTTCCAAGCGGAAGTGGCCAACGCTCTTCGTTGGCGACGTTGCAGGAGCATCTTTCTTCCCAAGATGATGTACTTCCAATCATGTCCCCTGAAGCCGAAGAATCAGACAACGCACGATTTACTTCTCTTCAAAGGTCGCAGAGTTTTGATATGGTGACATCTCAACCTGGTGAAGAATGTCCGGATGACCAAAGCACAGAAGATTTTTTTGAAGCGGAACATCAGCCTGACACTTCGGAAAGAGGTGCAGAACTGCTTGATGAGCCCGGAGAGCAAGAGGAAACTCCTGGTTCTGAGAATATCTCCATGAATCATTCGACTCGCAATGAGGTCGGGTCGACCGTTTCAGAAACCGAATGCTCAAGTGGATCTGAATCCGCCATACCGTTTCTAGCAGAAGAGGGACGAGAACGAATACCGAGAAAGAGCATTCAGTCAAGTGAATTTTCCCCTGCGGAAGGCAGTGTCGAGACAACCAATATAAGCCGTGAACACGGGAACAAACAATCATTTCGCGAGAATAGCAAATCTCAAACCATACAACGCCTCAGCATGGCTAACGATATCCACCAAGAATCCAGTAAGTCAACAGCTCATTAAATTCCCTATGTCATCATGTTTCACAGAAACCTCACGATATTCGCCACCCCGCCAGTGCGAAACTTGACGCTCTACCACTTTTTAGTACGAACCGCCAGAGCCCCTAAACCTGGAATAAGGGGGAAATGACGGTCTGCTATCTGTACAGGGAACTTCTGACGATTTCCCAAAATACTGCCAGTAAAACGGGAAAGCGGGATTCTCACGCTTTATCCACGCTTCAGTACTCAATAAAGCGGCGAGAAATCCACTTCCACTGGTTTGCTGTTATCACATAATAATATGTAGCTGCCTGAGACCGAATTGAACTCAGTTTTTCATCGCTTTCTAGATGTCTTCTGCAGACAGTGTAACTGAGTTTGATATAAAGAAGAGCCCTGGACACGAATTTTTCTTGTTTGTTGTTGTTTCACGTACGGTTAAACATTATTATGTCTGACGATTTGCCACAACATGAGAAAATCAACAGGTTTCTGTGCGCTATGATTTGGTTGTAATGTATATCTTGATATTTATCATGTTGTTTAACATTTCATTATTTTTACAGAAATTCAAACGGAGCAAAGACACACCGCCGAAGATCAGATAACTCAGTTAACCCGACCGGATAAAATGGTTACACCACTGATGGGATTTTCTGATAGAGAGACCTCCACACGGTCAAGTTTGCAACCGCTCTCTTCTCAAATCCCAGCCGCGCATGAGATATCACGAGATGTTACACTTCAAGAAACGGCCCAACTTCCGCCCGCTGGTGCTTCTGGCCTATCACATAGGGAAACACCGGGAACAGACACCATGCTTGTTGAGGATGGTCTTACCGCTGTAGATGCAGAAGCGACCCAATCGCCTGCAAAAAAAGCGTCACTGATCAAAATTGATCCATTACTGGTTCATTCAGATGCGAAACCAATCACAAACTCGACTCATGTACCCTCCTCAGAGCACCTCTTATCTCCAGCGGAGATGAAAACGAGTTCCAAGACTTCCACCCACCACGTTCATCATTCCGTATTGTTACACCGAGAACCTTCTAAAGACGAGGTAGCAATCATGGACCATCGAAGAGCAGAGGAAGCCGATACTTTCCACGAATATGAGCGGGGTGCAGTATTGCTGCAGTCTGTTGAGCATGGCACAACCTTCAAGGAGCTGATCGCAACCGGCTCGCTGCACGCTCCATCTATGACATCGTTTTTACATCTTCCACATGTTGCCCTTCCCAGTTTGATTGCTCTGAAGTAAGCCACAGAGCCTATACTTCATGACAGAATTTTGTCTCGTTTTTTTGCTGTATTTTAGGTCGGTTGAAACTGCTCGGATTCCTGAACGATTTATTCAAAATGTTTCAACAAGCAAGATAACTGGTAAACTCGTTGAACTGCGCGAGGTTTTTTCCACTAAAAGCATCGATGAAAGACCGAAATTTCTGGGAGCAAGGCCGCCTAGTACATCAAAACAGCTAGGGTGTAAACAGGCGAATCGCGAGCCGTTTGGGACAAGGATACGAGATGCCTTTCGCAAGGGATGTGTCAGAGTGAGCAATCTACCGAAAAAGACACCAAAATTATTTCCAGAAAGAAATTCCAGTGTTCGGTCACCATCTTGCTTGCAAGACGCACAGCCAGCGCGTAAACATGAAACGTTATTCAAAATCAAATATCGCATTCAAAAAGCTCTGCAAATCGCAATTGCAAAAGTTTTGGCAGGGACAGTCACATCGAAGATTTCGTGCTCTATCGCTGATGTCACGGCTACAGTATATGTCCAGAAATGCGATACTAATGAAGCACCTCAAAGCACCATTACCATTAATGGGCCATCTTCACAAGAACTCTTCCTTACTGATACTGTGAAAAGAATCGTTCAAGAAGTTTTCAGACAGCATGATATGTGCAATTTCCGATCCAAAATGGATATTGTCGTAAATGTTCAAGCCAGAAAAGGGTCGCATTCCATTAAGAAACTGCTGTCACCGCCCGTGGTTATTGAGGATTGTGATCTGTCAACTGGACGAGCGGGCCATAAAGCTGGGAGCCCTGAGCACGGTACAAGCGCATCGTTTTCAGTATAGACGCCACTTACCCGAAGCAATATCTTGCCACAATTCGGACATAGACTGGCACAGAAGAACGGGTTGATTGTCACCTCCTTATAAACGCTACATGCTCAAGCGTTTTGCTGGTTGGATAGTGTGCATCCTCACTCAGAGAGTCATACACCTTTACGGAACCGCTATAAAGAAACAGCCACCAAATCCAGGTGTTGCGGACGGTCGGTTTACCGTAAATTCTTGTCAGCAGTTGAATGCTTGCCGACCGCGTAAAGTTATCAGCTCCTCTCGGCAAAAGAACTGAGGAGAAAGAATCTTCCCAAGTGTGTAATTCGCGCCAAATTGGGCTTAAGAGCTGACAAGGCAGCGTGCACGGTGGGTGGACGAGAGGTCTGCACTTGATGACTAACTATGCCAGCGACACTTTTTTCTGGTGATTTTATCTTGTCATTATGACCTGCCGACCCGTGCTTGTTATGCTTGTTATGGGAACGATATGATTTCTGAACTCGAATTGTGGCTGGGATTATGATTTCCGATTTTTAGGAGGCTGCTTCAGCATGATGAATATGATAAGAACTGGACAACTCTCGCCGGAATGATCTATATCATTCTGCCGAATCGTATAGTTTACGTCATCAACCTCTGGACTATCAGACAAATGTGCCTAAAATGACGTCACTGCATCAAAAACGGCATGTTTTCAGAATTCATTTCTACTTCACCAGTTCGACCATTGCCCGGTTTGACACTTCCATATTCTTAATCACACTGTTCTCTATCGAATTGTATGTCACATCATGACTGGAAAAAAGCGCGGCAAAGCGGAGTTGCTTGTCAGATTACCCTGAAATTACGTAGCAAGCACTAGAAATATACCGAGGAAAATGTGATTTTTCTAAGAAACAGTGTTTCACACTGTTTCTCATGTCCACCCAATGTTTCTTGATGACATTTCTGACATCAAAATTTTATTTGAATATGAATTCGACTTTCAAAATTCTTGGCACTTCCAGTTGTTTTTGTGACTTCCGGTTGCTTTGGTCACTTCCGGTTGGTTTTATCACTTCCGGTCGTTTTTAGCACGTACGTGACGTAGCGTATCGTATGTGACGTAGCGTATCATACGTGACGTAGCGTGTCATGTGACGTAACATGAAACTGGAAACTGGCCTCGCCTGGGCAAAAAAAAGCCAGATCCTGCAACAGGGGGGTGGAGCTACGGGCCGAGAACAAAGGAAAGGGGGTGTGGCTGGCCAATCAGAGTAAACTGAAAAGTGGAGAAGTGGTGGAGCCACTAGAGTGGTCACTTCGAAGGGGGGATTCATAGTCTACCCCCCTTGGGGGGTGGACAAAAATTCGAACGCAGTCAGACGCCTTCACTTCAGAGATTTCACTTCTGACTTCCTCACAAAACTGGGGAGGCACAGCAGAAAACTATCTGTTGTGCCGCTGTTAATTTTATCGGTCGAAACTACCAACTCTGACGGCTGTTGTAATTTTTCGATATTTCTAAATCGCTTTGCAGCTGAAGGTAGTTCTAATTTTCGAAGCTACATGTTACAGTAATCTAATGGACTAACGGTCAGATTCCTTTTGCCGATGGAGCACTGAAGCCAACATCCTGAAATGATACGCGCTTGCCACAATCCCTGCATGGCTGGAAAATTGGGTACGGTCTCAAAGACAAGTACCGTGTTTCTCAATAAACCATTAGAAAAACGCACCTATGGATAATTGTCAGTCTTTATCTGGAACATAGAAAATGTGCTGAATATCGCATCTTCTGAAGTAAGACCGGCACACAGGGCACATAGTACCAATATTCACCCAGCTTTCAAAACAACAAATATGAAACAAATGTTCACAACCAAGTTTTAGCAAATGTCGAGGGTCGTCAGTTGTGTAACAAAGGTTACACGACAAATTGGCTTCGCACTTGCGCACTGAATTTGAGTTCAGGTTGTAAGTTTGTATTTCCATCTTTGCAACATCTGAGTACCCCTCATATCTTCTCGTTAAGAGAACACAGACGAAACCGAAACGAGACAGGATTTCGAGGAAATTATGAGCTGCGTCTCTGTAGCCACATGTTGGAGATGTGGATGTCAAACCGGCGGAAAAATACGTTTCTTTCAGGGATAATACATTCACAGCAGTAAGGGCAATGATTGCCACGCTGGCTGCGCATATTCGATATGCTCGAGCTCCTCGTTGTAGGTTGCTCCTTGACACCATATCAACAAGCCCTTGATAAACGATCATAGTTACAAGCTCCAATATCGTGACAAGACTGTTGTGGACCATCCAAATGTAACACATGTGGTGAATTGTTTGAGAAAAGCACGGTGATACATCCGCAGTTCCGATGTCAATAAATATGAAGGCGTGGTATGAAAGAGCCGTATAAATTGCTATTGCAATGGCTCCCCCAAGAGCGCAGGTCCAGGACATTTCTCCGCAGCAACACCTTCTTTTCACCGCCTCGCCAACATCGTGAATCAGTTTACCACAGAGCGGCAGATGAGCAAACCTTAAAAAAACTAAATATGAAATTTGAACCCTTGAATTAAACCGTTTATAAGATACATCTTAAATATCGCAGCGCCTTATATTCTTCAGCATTTTGCCGGATGAGGATGGCTTAGTGTGGTTAAATGATTGCGTTTGCTAGCTGGTGTGCGTGGGGCGTGGACAAGCTGTATGGAGCTGGGTGAGCATGGGTAATCATCACACGCTGTGATGTTGTAGCGCATGAGGATGGAGTGATAATTTCGAAATTTACTCAACCGAAAATCTGATCACATCAAGTTGGCATGCAGTTCCAACTAGGTTCAGCCAAACACGCCACAAATTTTCTCAAGGATGCCCACTGAAATCACCACCATTTAACGACCCTGGGCAGGCCACCAAAACTTACAAGCTCAAATTTGAGTTCGAAATTATCCGGAAACTCATGAATGTCATTTGGATTTGAATTTGAATTTGATAGGCTCTCAATACAAAGTGACACATTCTGTCATTTGAGATGCTTGGAGGCGAGCAAATTTGACTACTGAGCCGTGAAATTTCACGAGAGGCCCTAGTTTAGATCGTGCCAGGTAGTTCTGTGGTTGCACAACTTCTTAATTTGGCACAGGTTGACGCAGGGGAGTAGGTAATTGTTCTGCTTGAACGAATCATGGCAAAAAACAGCAAACACGTTTAACCTGTGGACGCCAGTTTCCACGTACGAACCCAGCATGAATGTGGCTGAATCATCTGCGATGCCATGACACTACAACGAGATCTGACCCTACCACCTTTATCCCATCAAGGTGGTAATTACACAATACTATATTTTGCCATGGTGATTGATATACCCCTGGAGAGTCCCAGTTATAATTTTTTTGGGTATGAAGAATGCATCTTGTGCGTTCTGTTTCACATCTTGCCCACCAGTCATCATATACTCTTTGACGTACATCATTGCATGGAGCACCAGGTTTATCCTATTAGCTGGGCATATCACCCAGGGCAAGGCCATCCATCGGATGTGTTGGACGGTGTTGTACGTTTCGTGATGGACTTTGCTGTGTGATGAAATGCCTGCGCAACAGGTGAATATGGCACCAATGCTGGACAATATGAATCCCGTGACGATACAAGCTAGATAAACTGCAGCAGTTGTGGCAAGTGCGCTTGCAGATATCTCATCAGCGACGAATGTGAGGAAGTCATCATCGTCTTCGGGGAGCTGTGTCCATATTGCGCTTATCGCACAGAGTTTGAAAATGAGAAAGATCAGCCAGGTAATTTGCAGTTGGTCAGCTGAAACTGCCAGCCATCCAGCGTCACGAAGGACAAAATTGTAGGATCCAGTGATACTGAACTGACACAGATATGAAAAATTCCTGAACGAAAACTGCTCATACGCAAATCTGAGAGTAGCAGTGACACGTGTCAGAATAATAAGTCCTAGATCCAAATTGATCCCGATGAAAACCAGAGCATCGGCCATGCCAAAAAAATACTTCAGTCGATGGAATGTGATTTCATGAAAGTGAGCTTTGAAAAGCTGCAGGGCAGAATATATACATGGGGTGAATTGGATGATTTGAAGTGCTCGACGGGGAACAAATGGTTTCCTGAGCTGGGAAAGGCGATAGAACGTTTGCTCCGGATCAGTCCGCCGAAGCTGATAAACATAATATCGATAGCTGTCGACAAGTACCATCATTAATCCAGTGATAAATATCGGAACAATACAACTTGTGGTGGTAAATGCCAAATTGCTTAGATAACTGAGAATGTAGACCAAGATAGATAATTCAATCACAACCCCGTTGTACCAAATCTCTCGTGTTCCCAAAAAATGCACCATCCACCAGCAAACAGCAAACCCTACGACGAGACTGCCAGTAAACCAACAATTAACTGTCGAAATGACGCACCTTACCAGCACCTGCTAAGATGAAACCAGAATCGGAAAATCGTGAAAAATAATCGGAGGTTGATGAAGTGTGGATTGAATCAAGCGCAGCTGTGAAAAGATTGACACAATACCACTTGTTTTGAGCCAGCAAATCAGCAAACAATAAAAAAGCTGCGCGGTGAACTAAAGTTGCAACAATCCGACATACGCGAAAAGCAAACATTGCTTGTTCACAAACTCGGAATTTCTATGGCCTGTCATGACTTCATGGATCATGCTGAAGGCAGTTGTAAGGCAGTCTTTGCTCCAGCCGAGCGGCAACGGTCCACAGTCATTTTACGTGAATCGCCATAGCAACCATGTGCTTCTCGAATTGGGTCCCGAATAGGAAGCAAGCGACGCCCGCAGAACTGTAACTTTTGCCATCTGCAAAGATCATGTCATTTTAGCGTGTTGTAGACACGTAGTCTAGAGCGCTCAACAGCCCAAAAAATTACACTGAACTGAACACTGAACCGGTGAACACACTGGATCATCACACTGGACTGGTGATCTGATCATTTTCAGAATTGTCCCGAACTCAACTGAAGTTCAGTATGAAGAGAACTATGTCAGCAAAATCTTACAGCTTTTTTAGCCAGAGTTGAACGCTGATTATCCTTAACGTTGCCAACCAATCTCAAATGAGTCAGGGAAAATCAGGTTAAAATGGCCAAGAGAGTAATGTGATTGGGACAACGGCGAAGATACACTACGACTACAGTGAAGCCATTGCAAATTTCATCAATCAGTGATCAAGTAACCGATTAGATGGGCCAGACTCGTTTTGGCTGATCATATCAAGAGATCACAGGGTCTGTGATTTGGTTCGCTCGATCTGTTGCCATGTCCCTTGACTGATACCTTGACTGAATTCGGTTAAGCAATCGATATACTAGACTACCTGTAAGAACCAAAATACTTTATGGTTCTTGTGGAAGCCCATCGATACTTTCTTTGATGTGGAAACGCCACCTGTTCTTGATTCAATCAATTCGAAACATATATCGTTCAATAGATCTCGTCAAGATTTCTCATCTTACATGAGTTTTTTTCCAAACTACACTGAGCCCACCAGACTACAGATCTTCATGAAATTCTCTGGAAACCCAAGCCCCACCTCCCATCCGTCTAGTATTGGAGGTGGGGCTAAGTTTCCAGAGAATTTTGTGGAGACCTTTGCTTTAGCAAACAACTGGAAAAAAATGTTGATTGATCAAAACCAATCAACCAGCATTGGTGTCCCCCCCCCCCCCGTTACTCCATGCACCAGCAACGTTTTTCTGAACATATTCATATGAAATCTATCAACTAGTATGCATGCTGAGTTAATCGTTCGGCTAATAGAAGCTGGGTAGCGGCCTTTTCACATATGGCGTGGTGTCTATGATCTTCCCACAGCGATGTTCTAACAGGTACTACATCTGGGCATGTGCGGCATAAGTGTTGTTGGAACAGGCGTGTATACCATAACTTGCACTTTTTAAGTCACACCTCGCCCCGCAAAGTTGAGAAACTGCAACAAGAAGGCGGTCTGCAACAAGAAGGGGACAGTCGTACGACTTCAAAGACCTACTCAGTTGGTTTGTACAATAACATCTGGGCTTTCTGCTAGATAAATCTATATTTCTACCGGTTTGCGAGAATTTCATCCTTTGAACTGGAACCAAGGTTCATTGGTGAAGTCGGCTAAACTAAATTACTACGCTTAACTACCATAAATGTTTTTATACCGAATTCCTGTGAGTTGTGGAAGCGCAGCATTTCTTGGATTACAATACGCAACAGAGTAAACTGCGGTATAAATTCTGGTTTTTGTACCATGTGAGATTACGTTACTGAAGCTATCCTCCACCCCCGCAACGGCGTAGCCTATGTGTGAAAACCCGGGAAATGAGCAAATCCAATGCTGCGCTGAAGCGGATAACTTTCACCTGACTGATTTCACCGGACTGTGCCTTCCGCTCAGTCCACGTCATTGCATTTCGAATGAATTTTCTTGGTTCTCGAGTGTATTCCATTTCATATAGGTGATCAAATCCGCCCAACGTATTCCACCGAGTACTTTTCACCGAAGTAATACATTCTTGAGCTGTGAGAAAGCAAACGGCGATTCCTACACAATGGCGACCCCCACGGGCCAGAACCAACAGATCGGTGATTCAGTTTAAGCATGTCGAGTAAAACGGTTGAGTTAACAGCTTTGGTTAGATTTGGTTTAGACAGCTGCTCAAACTTAGCCATTATCTTCTGCATGAATATTCATATTCAACATGAGTTACAGGCTGGATATGGCGGAAATTGGTATGCATTTCATGTGCTTTACAATAGATCTCAAAGCAAAATTTTGGCCTGGTTACATTCTGTAACTGAAGTTAGGACGCAGCATATCGAATCTTCAGTCAATATTGTTGATCTGATAAGCGCGACAACTCTCATGAATTGTAACCACAGACAGTCAATGGAGTCAGTACTCACTCACTCACTCACTCAGTAACCACTCAGTTGAGGAACACTGAACCTGAAATTTCAGGCGTGGATTCACAGTAAAGTTTCGTATCATGTCGGTTCACTTCACGTGTCGTTCGTACGACATACTGTACCATTAAATACTGCACTTGTTATGGAGATCGCATAATCAGGTTGCGGCAAACAACCAGAGTAAGTAATTCTGACGCACATACATGCTCGACTACGTGCACACAAATTGATCACGAGTGAGTCTTGGGTCACCTTGACAACTTTGAAAAATTCCATGTTCTATCTCCTGTTTAAAAAATATGCTTTCTTGGTTATTTGAATACCATCAGATCCCACATTTTGGTTTTTCTAAGTGAACATTCAAGGTAGTTGAAGCAACCTAATCCAATGGGGGTTCAAACGGTTTAATGGAATCGTTACCGTGTCCTCATAGTGGAGCGTCGCATCAAAATCTGAAAGTTTTGCTAAGTAAGTTCCACAGTCCATCTGAGGGCGTGCAATACAAAGATCGGATTCAGAAGTACGAAAACTTGCTACATTGGATAGCCTCAGAATACTTCCATGGCCTGCCCAGGGTACATCTAGACAAAGTCGTAGTGGACCTATTGCACACATTCTCAGTTGTCGATGTAGAATATTTGGAAGAGTGGCAGGCCTGCTTTGACTGTTTCGACCTTCTTGTTTATCGTCTGAAAAGTATCGGATATTCCTTCGTGAGCGCTTTATGGAAAGTGTTACTCGGACTCGCTGTCCGCGTGGATCTCACCCAACTGGAGCCTAAGTGGTCAGATCCTATACAATCTCTTTTGAATCCAATCGTTATATCTTCCGGAATAATAGTGAGTCTTCATGGTCCGGAAAGCCTTCTTAATTTGTTGCTCCAGTATCCTGATCTCAATCCAGTCATACTGGAATTAATGATGAAATCTCTGATTCGGGCCATGCTGATTTTACCTCAACACGCCTTCGATTCTCAGCTCATCGTCGACTTTTGCGTGAGAATTTCGGTCATGTATCAATTTAGTATAATACGGCGGGCGGTGCTGGAATGCGTGAAAGTTCTTTCTGTTATCAAATCAGATTCAAATGTTATTTTCGATCTTCTCCAACTTCACATCGATTCCAAGGATAATCCAGCCTTCAATGCATTCAGTTTTCGTTTGAAAAGAAAAGAGATTTCCCAGATTGACCCCGACGGTAAACGTGTTCATTTATGGCTGGATGCGCGGATCGAAAAGAGGCACCGACTTCACATATCACCTGACATTGCCTGGGTATTATCGGCTAGAGATGAATTCTCGACGCTGTGCGGAAGAGAAAATGATTTTTGGGAACGTGGAGATTCCGGATCCAATGTAAGTGGCTCGATGGTGGAGCTTTTAAAAAGATAATAGAACATTTGATGATAACTCATCACAACAAACGAGAGGATGGTCTGTATCATTGGAAAGTTCATGGTTTGTCACCATCCACCTAGAAGCAGATCTCATGTCAAGATAACAACAGTGGATCAATTAACGCGGCCTATTGTATTTCAAAACTTGATTTTTCTTCCCGACTTCGAAGGTTAAATAATCTTCTTGAACTTTTGAAATTTAGGGCGATGAAGACGCGTATCTACAGCTGGTTCAGTGCCGAGCAACAACCGATGAATAACCAACTGTCATCTTCAGAGAATTTATAGAGAAGATTAGCACCTGTTTGAAAAAGTAAAAAAAAACAGCTAGAAAATATTCCTCGGAAAAACGCTCTGATGAGCGAATTCACTCAATGCCCACCTGTGGCGGGTATTCTGTCACCCCACCGGCTTCGGCGAAAAAACGTACCGTATCGTACGCGACATGGCGTCACGTAATACAGCATACGTAGCGCATCATACATGACGTAGCGTATCGTACGTGACTTGGCGTACGTGACAACTACTGAAGAAAGTATCATGAAAATTTGAAATAAGCGAGTGTTAAGATATATTTTCGGCCAAATGCCAGAAGGGAGACAGTATGGCTATGACCACCATAGGTAAATGGTAAGTACAGAGACAGTTTTTCCCAAAATGTCGTGTCGTTGACCTCGATCGGGGAAAATGTCGTGTCGTTGACCGCGATCTGGGAAAATGTCGTGTCGTTGACCCGAAATGCACAGTAAAAAGATATTTTTGAGAGATTTAAATTCGCGACTAATCGGTCAGGAAGAAATGAGGGTTTTGTAGGTCCCACCCTTTGGGGGGTGACAAAAATGAGACTAATCGGTCGAAAAATTCGAGGGTTTTGCAGATCCCCCCCCCCCCCCTTGGGGGTGGGGGCAGGGACAAAAACAAGGAGAGTACTCCGGCCTCTCGGTAAGCTGGCCCACCCGGTTCGTGATTTAGAAAACCAAGCCCGCGTACACGAGCATCAACTTACACGCGATGGCTGTTCGCTGTGGGATCAGTGGTTAAGATACCCGCATTTCTCAGTTGAATTTTCGTCCTTGATCGAATTTTGTGAGGGCATAGATTGCGCTGTGCACTGAGGGCAACTGGGTGTGGCCAGTCCACGGTGTGTGGTTTGAAAACCGAGTTTCGCTCCTGAAGTAAATTTTTCTGACCCCCCCCCCTCCCCCACTCCATCTTTATGTACGTCTCCGCCAAAATTTAGTTAACACCCCTCTAATAAAATAGCATGTGAGTCTACGGGGGGATGTTAACTTAATTTTGGAGCCAACGTAATATCCTGGTGTCTCTCTCGCCTTATTGAATGGACAAAAGAACAGAAAGTTACGAGAGAGACGAAATAAGTCACTCCCTACGCTCACGATAATTATTCGAAAGCGCGACACCTCTGATACCCACGAACTCAAATCGCCATTTTTTTCTGGCTTGGATTTTTCAGCCTGTCTAGGAAACGATGGTTACCTTGTTTCGTGAGGTCTTTTGCACAGCGATCAGACAGAAAGCAAATCAGCCATTGGGTAAGAACCCGATACCGTGAATCCTTGCTTTCAAGCTAAATGATCTCAATCAATTTTTTCAGCTTGGCAGCAGGCTTGGCTTGTGTCGCTTAATGTCCCCTCTTGCCCCCTAATGAACCTACAGTAATTGAACACTCACCAACTGCGGATTGACGATTTAAATATACCTGCAAAAAACCTCGAGGTCTTTTGATATCCGGGAGAACCTGGAGGTTCTACCGAATATAATGTCCCCCCATCTTTTCTGGATTCAGTTTCATTATGGCTTATATTATATAACATTTCACTTCACCTCTCGCTACGGCACATATTTTTGTTCATCTTTGTCATATAACGAGCATCTTTTTTTTTTAATTGTCTTCCGCTTTTATTATTTTTGTTTAAAGTTACACATTTTCCTTGAGCTGTTACCATAGTAATTTGATGACCAGTTGTGGATTATTTTTTTGTATGGACGCCTCTAAAATTCGGCACATTTCACGAATATTCCTATGTAAAAATGCCAGCGTGAAAATAATATAAGACTCATCGGATTGATCTGGATGGCGATTTTGCGAGAAAGGAGATTCAATTTTCTAGCAAAAGAAGAATGCTTGAAGTCAGATAAGAATATACGAATATACTGCTATTCAAAATTAACATTACTGTTATTATTGAAATTATTATTTCAAAAGAATAAACGAATATACTGTTATTCAAGATTCACATTACTATAATTATTGAAATTATTATTTCAAAAAAAATCGAAAAAGATACGTATACTAATCAGTAATTAGCGAATACTAATGAGTAACCAGCACAAAAACAAAAAGAATCACATAGAATCACCATAGAATCACAAAACAACCATGATATGTTAATTTGAAAAACCATCACAACACTTTAAAAATGGAGACTGCACAAAATGTAATGTAGTATTTCAAATTCAATTCATGAAATCAAAGAAAATCTGTATGCTGATCAATAAATAGCGTGTTCTAATGAGTATAATTAGCACTAGAACAAAAAAGACCATTCGAAAACCAGCACTAAACTACAAAGTTCATCATTTCATATTCATTCCATACAGTCAAACAAAGACTGTCTACTAATCCAGCGTATTCTAATCAGAAATTGAAGCTCAAACGACAATCAGCCGTGAATAAATAAACAACTATGAAAAAACAATCATGGTGAATTAATTCAAAAAACCACCACAACACCACAAACACGGAGCTTGCACAAAGATTCGTATCTTGTTATTTTGAGTTTAATCTACAGAATTGAAAAGATTCTGTATCAATTTACGTACATATTCTGATGAATTATAAGCACTCAAAAAACAATGATGAAAAATGGATTCGAAAATCCATCACAACACTACAAAAACGGAGCTTGCTCGAAATTCGAGATTGATAATACTAATTTTAGTTCATAAAATCGAAAATCATGCAAATACTAATTAGTAATTAGCTACAAATCTGAAAAATATCGAAAAATCGAATTTCGAAACCGAATGACACGACATGATATCAATACATAATATCACATAATATCACGACATCGCGGTACAGTGATGGAAGATTTCGATTATCAACCGGACGTGAGGAAGAGTCGTCTTGACAATGCAGTGAAAATGCGAACAACCAGAATTTCAAGATTGCATTTTGTAACGTGGTTACAGAAACGTCAACGTAGAACAGAGGTGCTTCTACTCTTCAGTGTTCTGGTTTTCTGCCAGCAATGATGCGGTAATAATACCATCATCAAGTGCATTTTCAGAATTTGAATACTCAAAGACGCTAATTACTAATGAGTACACATCTTTTTTATTTTTTGGACTGATTTAGAAAATTTAAATTACTGTTTCGTCCGAACTCCACTTTTGTAATAATTTTTTCCCAATGAATAAGGGAAAGTATGCCATCTGAATGAATAATACAAAAAAGCTACAATATCATGCTGTCAAACGATTATCGATCGCTTCACATTTTACATACAGCTTACCGGGAAAACACAAAGAAATGTTCAGGCAGTCACCGGAACTGGCTTGACTACCGGGAGTTAGGAACTGACTGAAGAAGAACATTAACGTACGGAAGTTATTACGGCAGTAGGAACAGTTAGAACAGACGAAAACTGGAGTTTCATTTGAGAATGTTTTACTTGTTTTCAAGTCGCTTGAGATGTCAGCAAAGAGCGAAAACAGTCCGTCGTTACCAACTGACATATTGACGAATTCCAAGCTGGAATCTGCGCGATTGTTTAACGGACAATTCTTATGCCTGACTTTCTACGAAATTTGTGAATTACTGGATTCTGTATCGGCTGAACTAGGGAGGCATGATTTTCCACTCTGAACATATAATACGAAAAATGTCACAATTTTTGAAATTCTCAATTTTGAAATCGGGAAGGACAGATGTATCAAATTGCATACTTAGGTTACTGTTAAAAATTTTGACCATAACGCCGCCTCAGCATGATGAAGAAATCTTAAAATTTTACCCAACCCAATTCTGGTTTTACGGAAAATGCTTGGACAGATGCGTTCCTCGGTTGATCTATCACGAAAAAAAGTCTTTTGGATGGAGAGAAATTCGGTTGAGTTGGTTTTTCAAGGTTAACATTATCTTTATTCTTATAACAAGTCGGAAACGGGTTCATTCCAAGCGAATTAATTATACTGAGGAGAAAAGAAATGAAGTGCAAATGAAGAAATATTTGAGTGGATCTTCATGGGAAAATGTCGCAAAAAACAAGAATGTCAGGATAGCATTGTGTTGAATGGTTGAGCTTAAGTGTATGAACTCAAATGGATGAAAAACAGAGGTGTTGCTACCGCTCGTGTCTTTAGTATTCGATCAGCAAACAATTGAATAATTACTGTTCACACTGATGAAATAATAACAAATCCTGACGGTAACTGTTATTGGATTTTATAGCTAATTACTAATCAGCATCATATTCATTAGACTGAACTGGAAAAAACTAAATTGCGAAGCTACTTTTATATAGTGATAAGATCGCTTATCAAAATTATCTCTCATGAGTTTATGATTCAACTTTCATTTATATGCTGAATAATAATTAGGATACTCCAATTACTAACAAGTATAGAATATTATATCAGTTTTTATTATGCATGCAAGACAAGAAAATAAAACGAAACCGCAAAAATGTCACGCAGGTATAGATTTTCAGAGAGGTCACGGATGACCATGAGGTTAATCACCGCTAACACTGATAGACTGAAATAATAAAAACAAATAAAGGTGACTTTAATTAAATAATTTTTGAGTTTACGATTTTTGTGTTTCATAGCCATTACCCAAGTAGGAATATGTTTTATGGACTGAACATGAAAAACCATCCTTGCAAAGTTCCGTTCATATAGGGATGAGATCACTTATCAGAATCATTTCCCATGATTTTATGATTTATTTTTTGTTGCTATGCTAATTACTAATCAGAATACTCTAACTCATATTAAGTATAACAACGTATCGGGGTATTGCTTATTCAAAAATATCCGCGCTCTTCACCGGTTGGCGAGAGCAAGAACATTCACGCAAAAAGGGGGGGGGGGACAAAAAATTTTGAGATGTTTTAATGTCAGCAGACCGGCATTTTAAGATTGCAGGTCAACGGACAGACCATTTAGAAATCATGACGTATGATAAATGCTATGTCACATACTCCACGTCATGCACGATACGCCCCGTCATTTACGATACGCTATTTCACGTAGCATGAGATACATCACGCACGGTTCGCTACGCAAAGTAAGATAATATCGTGCATTTCAAAAGGTACTGCGGTTCGAGGTTTATGGGGGCAGTCGCATGACGTCACAATCCTATCCAGTTGGTCAATCCAAGCACCAATGAAAATTGAGCTTTTTGTTTGCCAATCCGAGATTTTACCCGCTCCAGTTGTTGTAACGCATCCAAATTCCATGGGTCAGTTCGATGTAAGCATTTGACGTCAGCCGACCGCCCACCAAATTGTCGAACCGCAGTACCTTTTGAAATGCACGATATGCGTTGTTTTTACCTGGAACTTCGAGGGGGACAGTGTGTAGTAAAATGTTTTTGATTTTTTCTGGGAATATTCTAAATGATTATTTAGCGCTCACGTGCCTTTTCCTGCCGGAAATTCGACCTGAAATCATTCAAGGCATTCCCCTATCCCCAGTGATGATTATATCATAGCTGCTCTGCGGGTTGGGGGTCCGTGGGCGGAATGGGATAATCAAACCTTCACCCTACTGGGGTTTTATCAATCGACCAATCCGGAATTTGCGTCTAAAGCAGGTTGCAAAAGCCCAGGTGTGCGGAGGTCTGATTATTCCATTCCCCCCACGGACCCCCGACCCACAGAGCAGCTATAATCATCACTGCCTATCCCGGTTGAGCTCAATCATATTCTGGTTATGTATCAATCTTTCATACGAAAGAATTGCAGAAGAATATACCGCGATCAGCCCCCTTCAGTGCGCTACCCTGATTGTGCCGGGTTGTCTGCGTTTATACGAAATCTCCGAACATTGAGTAGCTCCGGAAGTGACACTCTCTCATCAAATCTATCAAGAAGTCGGGAATTGTCGCAAAACTAATATTGCTCTTAATCATGAACTTGCTTTACCAATTACTGAGCGCCCGATGATTGCCTGGTGGATTGCACATTATCAAATGTATGACATGACGCCAAAATGGCTCACACGTCCAAACGAACCCTCTGAACACTGGCGTCACAGGGGTCACTGTCATCGATTCGGATGGATTCCATCACGCAAAAAGTGGATTTTGCATGATCTGCTACATTCGCACTCATACGGGTCGATTTGAAGCGCGGCTTGTGTCCATCCTGGGGTCATGTCATTTTTCTATTTGGAAAAACTCGCAATCGCCCCCATGATTACAAAGCCGTTTCTCCTACCAAGACACCGAAAATCATATCTAGCTTTCAGACAGCAACCATGGATCCATCTGGATGTTTCAAAGTACCGCTGAAACATACTTCGCTTGGCATAGCTGTCCTCGCCTTTGCTGGAGGAGGCGATCAGCAGGTCGACACACAGCATGGACGTTCGCGAAGGCCCAAAACTAATGAGGACCCAAATGAATCTGCAGAACGAACACCTGCGGGGGCAAAACTCATTGGATGGGCAGAAAAACAAGATGATTTCACGCAGGTGTAAACTGCCATGATATTGCCGTCTAGTAATTACTTATTGTTTCGTTCAGGCTACAACAACGACTCTAAGTTTGTCGGAAGGTCAAGACGCAGACAGGGCAGATGGTTTCAAGGATACAACATCCACAGTAACTGACATGCAAATTCCACCAGCGAGACCATCAATCAGAAAGAAGAAATCTGAAGGTGCATTGTATGGCTTGCCAGTCAGCAATTTTTCTATAGCGCATACAACTCTGCTGTTATCTGTCCAGATTTCAATCCGGAACCTCCTTGACAAAAAATAGAAATACCATATCTTTCAAACTATAGACCACCATCCCCC
>JAQIWT010000212.1:0-28262 GCA_034696485.1 Isohypsibius dastychi | reverse complement strand
TTGGAATATTGATTTGCAGTGATGGCGGACGCAAACTCAAACGGGACAGCTGAGCCAGCAGCAGGTAAGCAATAACTGCGAAAAAAATGATGGCGCATTCCACATAATTTTTTTCTGTTTAGTCGAAACCGCGGCCGAATCTGTCCCACAAGCTGAACCAGTTGCGGAAGCAAAAGTGCAAATTCAGTCTGATACACCATCTTCCCAAACCGTAGAGTCCACGGTTCAGCCGGTTTCAGAAAACGGCACCATTCCTCCAGAAAGCGAGCCCATCTCGACAGAGCAGAAGGAAGAAACGCATCCTGTCCCACAGAATGGCGAATCAGCCGGCCAGAATGGTGAACATCCATCTCAGAACGGTGAACCGTCATCCCAGAACGGGGAGAGCAACGACAGACAAGACCAGAGAAGTGAAACTCAAGACGATGTAAGGAGGAGAGATTTCTGGGGAATATTTTTCATTTTGCCTTCATTTTTGATTGTATGTTATAGGAAAAGCAAGAAACTGAACAGATGAGGAAGTTGTTCATCGGTGGACTGACGTTTAACACGACAGAGGAGGATCTGAGGAGTCATTTTGGAAAATATGGAGAAATTGTTGATTCTGTTGTTATGGTTGATCCTCAGACGAAAAAGTCGCGTTGTTTTGGATTCGTCACTTATAAACGAGCAGCCATGGTTGATGAAGCGCAGAAAAACCGACCACATCTTATCCATGATCGAACTGTCGAGCCTAAAAGAGCGATTCCCAGAGAGGTATTTTGAATTTCTCAAATTCGCAAATTTTATGAGATAATTTACCTTTCGAATTTTCTATCTTGAGAATCTTG
The DNA here is from genome assembly GCA_034696485.1 of Isohypsibius dastychi. Classification (NCBI taxonomy): domain Eukaryota; kingdom Metazoa; phylum Tardigrada; class Eutardigrada; order Parachela; family Isohypsibiidae; genus Isohypsibius; species Isohypsibius dastychi. The sequence continues at coordinate 27,432 of JAQIWT010000212.1, read as the reverse complement.
GCGTAATAGAATCTGTCTTAGATGTCCAGTAAGCCGGGATCTCAGTCGACCGTTATGAAAGCCTTTGTTGGGGGAATCAAGGATGGACTGGAAGAGTCGGATTTGAAGGAATATTTCAGCAAATTTGGAAATGTAACTTGCGTTGATATTATAACTGAGAAGGGAACCACCAAGAAGCGAGGTTTCGCTTTTGTCACCTTCGATGATTATGATCCAGTCGACAAACTGACTCGTAAGTCAGATGGCTTCCCGGAATTTTTTCGGCTTTTTAAAAATTAAAATTTGAACTTTAATATTTGTGCATTTCCTGGATCCCTTATGATTAAAGAAGATTATTTTCGCATTACCAAACTTGACTCCAGAAAAGTTGTCATAATTTCCATATTTCCAGTTGTCAGAAATCACACCTTGAAAGGCTTCCGTCTCGAAACGCAAAAAGCTGTCTCCAAAGAAGACATGGGCAAAGATTCCTCATCCAGAGATAGTTATCGCGACAACTACCGAGGCGGAAGTAGTGGTGGCGGAAGAGATTCATATCGCGATCGTTCACCTCCTCCTCGGGATTACCGTGATCGGCCTTACGGTGGAGGCTCGGGTGGACGAGGTGGTAGTGATCGAGGCGGATATGGTGGTGGAGGCGGGGGTGGCTGTGATGATCGCTATGGCCGTGGGAGGTCTGGTGGTGACGACCGACATTCCTCATCCGGCGGATATGGCTCGCGCGATTATCGAGCCGGAAGTGGCGGTGGTGGCTACAATTCTGGACCTCCAGGTAGCCTTTTTCCCAGTTTTCAACACTCCTAAGTCAACTTGATTTTGTTTAGCAGGAGGTTATGGGTCGCGTGGGGCTCCAGTAGGAGGTTGGGAAAGCAGCAATCGTGATTACAACCCAGGGGGCTATGGCGGCGGTGGATATAATGCACCCCCTGCCAACACCTATAATCCCCCACCGGTTGCAGCAAGTAGTTATGGTGGCGGCGGCGGTGGTGGATACAGCCAGAGTTATGGACAAAGCCAGCCAATTCAGTATGATAACCGATATGGCGGAAACGCTGCTCCTGCCTATGGAGGAGGTGGCAGCACTGGTTACGGTGGCGGTGGCGATTATCGGGGTGGTGGCGCTGCCGGTGGACCAATGCGTGGAGGTGGAAGCTACGGAGGAGTCAGCAACCGGTCTGCACCTTATTCTACGCGTAAGTTGTTTTGTATTGCGGGAAGGGTTTGCGAGATACATTAACCGATGTGTTCTTAGAAGGCGGTGGAGGCTATGGTGGCGCTGCTGGTCGTGGCGGTGGAGGTGGTTATGGTCGACGATGATTTTAAAAGGTAATTTGTGATTATCTTAGTAATTGCAGGTATAGTCAGTGAGTAAGCTGTGCATGAATTGGGTGGAAAGTTGTGTTTAGGATGTGAATTTTGAATGTGTATGTCGTATAGGTCATGTGCATGAGGGAGGAAAATCAGCCAGGAGACTAAGCTATTCCCTTATCTATCTTCTCGAAGTTCGTATCAGCCAGAAAAAGGAAGATTGAGAGCTCCCTCTTATACGTTTCATTCATTACACTTCAGCCCAGCCAGAAGTCACTCTCGTTTATTCAGACAGATGATAATTATCGTTCCTTCATCAGCGCAGCGGTAATTTTTCTCAATCGTCGCTTGTTTCTGCTGGTGTAGTTTTCATCCCCTGTAGCAGTGTTTTTATAAGCTTCAGTGTCGCTTGTTAGTCGGACTTTTTGTTGTTGGTTGATTTCCGCAAGTCGACCGTTCAGTTCATAAAATGTGGAAATGTAGAAGCAGATTTGAGTCCATGCAGCGAACATTCCAATCGACAAGTATTCAGCGAGCCCTCGATATTCTGTTGGAAGAAAGATTCGAGCCAGCCAGTTCATCTTCACCAGCGAGCAGAATGATGTAGGATGACTTCGCCAGCAGCTTCAGAAGAACGTTTGTATTTTCTTCTAGTTAACAGTTTTTCCTTGGCGCGCACGCTGAGCGTTGAGAGCATATTAGTTTTTTTAGCTTTTGAAAAGAGAGAACGATCTAATGGAGTAATAATCGTCGTTTTGGAATTCTTTTTGTTTGAAGATTTTCGTTTGGCTTTTGCATTTGAGTGACCGGAGTTTTTCAGACTTGGTTGTTTTTTTCTGTCATTATCTGTTGGATCGGGTTAGACTTGCACCTCCGGATTTCGTCTGTAAGAGGTGACCACCGTTTCTGGTTTGCCGGAATTTCGTTCATTGGGGACTATTTTGCAGGGTAACGAACACCCACTGTGGATTCGACAGGCGTCCGGATATTTCATGGTGGCCGCTGACAGTTATGGTTGTTTTTGGACAAGATAACCCAGTTGGTGTTTTCATGGCGGCGAATTCAGTGCTCTGAGCAAAACTTAGCTTGCAGAGAATTAGGTATGTTTAGGTTCACGGAAATGACAAATGAACTCTTAACAACAGCCGTTTGTTTTTTGTAGAGGGAAGAGTGTGTTCGGGATTTCTTCAGAATTTCCAAGCTGATAGTCGGGTTGTTTGTTACTGGAAAACTTGCTCTGTGATTGTCGCTTTTTCTGTGATAAGGATTCTATTGCCTGTGATATTTGGTTGTGATCTGAGCTGACCATGATATCTGTTTGTTATCGTTTTGTTGCCTTCATCTGGCCATATAAAGATTTAAAGTTATCAGGTGCAGAATCCAGGTTTTCCGTATGGATATATAAACTGAGTGATGGGAATCAGCACGCGAATCCGGTGTTTAGATTTTACAGCCAACCGTACTCCATGAAAATCGATAACCATCTCACCTTGTTCATTGCATCTCGATCATCGGTTGTAAATACAACACGTTTATTGATCGCGCAGTTTGTGCGATTTCCTCGAGTAGCTTGATAATTAAACGTTATTTCCTCAGGAATCGTTTCAGATTCTTGCCTTTCTAGTTTCTTGAATGTGATGACGGAAAAATGTTCAGTCCGAGTTCTACGATGACTTTGCACTTGGACAAGTAAGTACGCACATCATTTCTGATTTCACGGTTGATGTGGAAGAGCACAGGTTGGCTGCATATGCTTTCGTTTTTCAAGTTTTGGAGCGTCGTCATCAAACACACAGCAAAAAAGAGATATGTCATCTGGAATGTCCATTCGCAAGCCAAAAAATCCGTACATTGAAGAGCTGAAAGTCCATGAGAGCAGGCTCAATCAACAACGGATTAAGCATGGATCACCATCGCTGAATCAAACCTGGACCTTTCGAAAATCGCTCAACAGCACAGGTAGACCATTCCAACTTGGTAATCAGTTACAACCTGGATGAACTTTGTTTCCTGTTCACACTCTTTAGTTTCTTCCTCAAATCGGCAACAGTTTACGCGAAATGTCAGCTTAAGGAAAACAATGTCAAGAAACAGAGTGATTGATAGGAAGACATGGGAGGATGATCAAGAATCTGCAACGAATCCAATGACCTTTGATGGAGCTGAAAACGACATGGATGAAGAAATCCTTCGATTCGACGTTCAGCTTCAAGGTTTGCTATGTGGCCTTTATGATCAGCCTAGATTCGTATTCACTCTTTTCAAGAAGTGCAGCCGGTGTACGATCGTTTTTCAGTGCAACCTAGAACAACGGACAACTACACGCAATCGTCTGGCGAGAATTTCATAGATCAAGACATGATGGACGCAGCTTTGAGACAAAATGAAGAATTGACAGACGAGAACTTTGCAATGCGCCGAACTCTGGAAGATATGCGGTGAGTTTATTCTGTTCGAAAAATGTTCAGTCTCACATTCTCATGTCCTCCCTTGGTTAGACTACGTGTATCAGAGCTGGAAAACGAACGGAGTCGTCTTTTAGATGAGATTGAAGTAGCTCATCAGGTCGCTTATTCCCCAACAGCAGCGTTGCGCAAACCCTCCGTGATTTCACAAGAAGCTCAGACCGATTCAGTTCAGCTCGATATTCAACCATTGAAACCAGAGTCACGGACTACATTACGCAAAACCGATGCGATTGTTGATCCTCGAACAAAGATGATCGAAGATCTATTGAGCGACACACTGGATAATGATGATACTATATCATTCGATCTGAAATCAGTTGGGGTTATTCAAGATGTCTGCCGCGCTCATTTAGAACGTACGAAATGGCTTAAAGAGGTTAAAGATGCGAAATTCGAGAGTGATGTTGTGGTAATTCAGGATTGTTTTCGAGCTCATCTTGAACGCGTTCGATACCTGGCTGCTCAGAATAAAGTTTGAGGTCATTCATTTGCGATCTTGCTCGTTGCGAAATTAGACTGTAGGTTACAGAATGCCATCGCTGATGATGTGACTTGGATATTTGGTTAAGGTCTGGTCAGGACCTGAACAGACTATGAGGTCATACGGTATACACTCCAGTACACAATGTTGAATATCAAAAAAATGATGGGAAGTCCGATGCGAGCGTAGAAGTCAATCCGCTGCGACATCTTTTTACCGGTTCGCTTTTCTCGCCGATTGCTGATACCTACATCATCACTCTTTCCAAATAAAATTCTATTGACGGTAAATTTTGTTGGTACCTGTGTCGTCGCGTGCTTCATTGGAACTCAGCAACGGGTTCTTCAGAATCTTTGTTATAGAAGAGATTTCAAACACTCGAAGAATTTACCTCAGTTTCTTTCCGTGCTTTATCAGCTTGCTTCTTTTTCTCCTCGGTCGATTTGAAATGCTCAACTAGAGCGAACTGGAGGAGACCAAGAAAAATTAGGGCAATGCACACTCCTGACCACAAATCCATGGCTGCAAGCAAAACTCAGAAGTTATCTTTAAGAAGAATTGAAATAAGTAAGGTGACCTTTGAGATATGGCGTCCTCGGACTATCAGTCGCCATGAAAGTGTAGAACATTGTAGGAATATTGACTAAAATCAGTGCTAGCCGTGCTGGTACCGCCTCGGGACTCAGAAACATTGGAATCCAAGAGAAAACAACCAGCATCGCCTAGATTATGATTTTATTCAGTTTTATGTTGTTCTCCGAAAAGGACTGACCCACCGATGGAATGTATACGTGCCATATATAGTAACCTAGTTTCCGCCTCATATTCACGAGCATTTCTAGCGAACTGTACTCACCTAGACAAGCCATGCCCTACCCGCGTACGAACACTCGATACAGAAAACATAGAACGTACCGGTTTCAGTTTTCGTCGAAATATACTTGGTATTCACCGCTTGGAGTGAAAACTCTGCCATCTGCATGTTCCCTGACAGTTGTACTGCATCGTTCTCCCGCCACGCAAAATCAATGTCCGCCATCGTGTATCTGTCTGTCAAAATAATGATGCGATTCGAAGACCAGTGTACACTTCACCCAGGTGAACAAACTTACAGCTAGCTATCTGAAAGGGACAAACTTGTTGATCCATTGGGAAATTGGTCAGGTCCATCGGGCACGTTAGTGTCAATGTCAACCTGAAAAACCCATAACAAATTTCACGGTGATCAAATCGGATCTGATTACCTTGTGCTAGTCAAGATGCCACCATCCGGCCAAATTCGAGTCAGAATGTCTGTTGGAAGAAAATTTGTTATCTACCCGGTAGTGGGCAAGTGTAACATAGCAATGAAGGGCGGAAAAGGTACTTGGTGCTAGGAGGTTGTGGACACGCCCGGATTTCTCGTTCGGGAAAAAGAGATCTGGAGTCCATATTTTATCAGTCTCCATTAATGTAAGTTGTGCGACCTCGTCAGTGTAAACCAAACGCGAATCTGTCCACTTTTGTCGTAGCATCAGCTCAATTGTATAATCCTGAAGCCACAAACTCACAAATCAATTCTTGGCATCTCAGTTCTTCCAAATTCAGCATGGAAGTTTGTGTCGTTGCAAATAGCGGTACTGTACCATTGTTTTGGGGTCTGGTTTCGATATGCTGCGTACGAAGATATTGACATTTATCATAACTGGCTCTGAAATATGATAATTTGAGTGAAACTCCGTGAAATAACAAGTAGAGATGAAAGCTTGTAACTGACCACTTCCATTGTTGAACGGACGAGTCCCTTTATCGTAATCTCTCAAAATTTTGTCCAACACAAATTTTTGAGCGCCTTGCAAGCTGGCAGTTTGGGGATCGATTGCAGAAACAGTCAACGTGAGAAGCGTAACTTGAGCAAAAAGAGAGAGCGCTGACGGTACCCACGACATTTTCTCTTGCCGTTCAATCACAATTCACAACTGTAACAATGAACAGATATCAAAAGAAACACCGAAACTTCAATTTGCAAAACCAGTTAAAATCACATCTGTGGTAACTTAAAGGAAGAACTACCTGTACGTGGAATAACCCGTTCCAAGTGCGATTTGGTTTTTTGAATGGAGCGGGTTCTTTCCAGCGTGAAAAGTTGCTTTTGAACTGCATGTTGTGAGAAAAGGTACGCCAGAGGTGAGGTCATTGAACGTAACTTATTTCTAATGCAGGTTTCAGTAAGTATGCACGGCGCATCCGAGGATGACTTAACTACTGATAGAAAGTGGTGATGTTGCCAACAAACAGGCTAACCGACATTTTTCTTGTTTGCTCGTTCTATAAATTTACATGCGTAAAAAACTGGTTCAGAAGCAATCACCAGATGAAAAAACAACGGGCACAGATTTCACATGGACTTCCCATATTCTCAGCTTTACCGTTTTTATTCAATGGATCCATTGGATCCCTCGAGGGAACACAAGCGACACCTACGTCGATTCAGTGCATTGCAGTGCAAGAATACGAGGATAGGAAGAGATGACAGCATGTCCGCCAATAACCCAATGGGGTAAACATGAGAGTTCCGAAATCGAATCAATAAACCGAGAGTACCATGCCCATTCCTCCTGGTTTCCACATGGAATAAATTGTGACCGCTCTCTGTAATAGTGTGGTTTTTCCTTATTCCTGCTCCGTGTGCACTCGCTAAAAAGTGTCTGTATCTAAATTGTTGTCATAATGCTGGAGTCCACCGTACTGAATGCCACCAATTCGATTCTCCGCATCTTCGGAACCAACAACAAAAGCACTTCCAAGAGCTCCCGTGCCCTATGCGTCCCACCACTATTCACGAGCATCCTTAAGATATCAATCTTGATCTCATCCCTGGTTTTCATCACAATTCGTATGATAGCATTCAGCAGAGACCTAATGCATCTACAAGGCCAAGAGGACAGAATCGTCGCCATCGTCGAATTCGCTTACTCTATCTCGGATTTCGTCTATAGTTCGCGCGGTGCACTCGTCTTCACGTACATGGCCGTCAAGTTCAGAGACGGAAAGATTCAAAACCTCAAAACACAATTTCAGCACCTGGTCATAACCTGCTCTGCCAACACGTCACATCAGTTTCCGAGGCAAATGTCATGGGTTGCAAAGGTCACGGTTTTGTTGCTCGTTTTGAGTTATGTCGTGTATGATACTGTAGATTGGCTTGTTGACCGATACGATGGATATGGTGAAAATTATGACGGGGAATTCTGTACATCGTATTTAAAGATAGGAATGCATCTGCTAGCATGGCAAGCTATACTCTTATGGACATTGACCACGACACTCACTGCAACTATTTCTCAAATTGCATTTGTCGTACTTTTCGTTTATGGGTGTGCCGTTAATGACTGTCTGAAACGGATTTCTGAACATATCCGGAACAGTCAACTTGAGATGCTGGAATCAGATGTAATGCTGGAACACTGCCAAAACTTGGCAAAGAAACGTCGTGTTTGCGTACAGTTTTGCGAGGAATTATCTTCGGTTTTTGGAACACCGTATTTCACGGCATTTGTATTGGATGTGGTGCTGGGGATGGGCAAGCTACTTTCGTACTTGGGAGATCGAAATAATCAGAGCTGGGTTGATTTTTGCAAAGTGTTTCTGTGTTTCTTGTGTTTGACAGTGTCATGTCTGCCTATTTTACCACTGGTCCAAGCTAACGCCCGGGTGAGTCAAAAATGAAAGTTTTGAATTTGTGACTTAACCATGCCGTACAATCTAGGATTCTGTCATCCAATCCAGAGCGGTGGAGTACATTGAAGAGATAACGGCATTAGCCTGCCGAAATGAGAAGGTCTCCGTTTGTATCATCAATCACATCACTGATTTCTGCTGCTCGTTATTGAAAAGTGCGTGTTTACAGTTCAAGGAACCACTAGCCGTGCTCAGAATATTTGTGATTTGTTGTGAGGGCCGCAAAATCGGCTTGTTTGGCTTTCATACATTTGGTTCGACGAGAAGTCTTCTTTTGAAGGTAGAACTGCTCTCTTGCTTTTAGAGTGAACTTTGGAATCTGGTATACGCATGTTTTATGACAGACTGCGACTCTGATCGTGACCATCGGAGTATTTGCTCACGAATTCGTCGAAGCTTACCGCGAACACTGAGTTGACATAGCTCCGTCCCCTCCAGGATCGACTTTTATTCTCTTCTGGGACACCATGCTGTCCCAGCAATCCATTAACATATTGCTGGTTATTCGCAACTGTTATCATTTCCGAAAGCTATACCACGGTTTTAGAGCTTGTATGAATATTCGTGATAAATACGCAAAATGTAGACGTAAAAACTCGATATCAGGATTGTTTTCAGAATGTCCCTTGCGGAGTACTAAGTGCTCGAAAAACGTTGACTTGTAGTTGTCATTTGTTTACGGTGAGCATCGCACGCATAACCGTCCAGATGGCCGCTTCGGAGCTGGATGATGATCAGTTGATCAGAGTTAGTGGCAGAAGAGTTGGGAGCAAAATGTGCAAATGCTGCCAGTAAACTGATGTACTTCGCCAAAAGTTGAAGTGAAAACATGACTTAATCAAAATACAGTACACTACTCAAGTCGAGAGGGTAGCATTTCCTGAAACTGCGTCAGTCGAGCTGCTCCAGTCCGTTGAGACACCATGGAAGAACAACGCGAATGAAACGATGAAAGTGAAACTCTACAAATGAATTACATTTCAACTTCACCATCAACGCTCATGTATTACCTTACCTCATAGAGCAGGTCAAATGTTGCCTCAAATACAGGAAATCCCGTGAACACTGTTCTGCGTTGCACACATCCCACAAAGAAAATCTCACACAACTCGTCCACTTCCGCGACCTACATCGTAAATCCACAGATCAGAGCCATTTAACGAACAAACCGTTTATCACACTGACTTCTACCGAGGACGAGTTGATGGCGCAGACTGCGCGCAGCCGCACAAGAACCTCCTCGAGCTTTCCAGCCTGAAAAGTGCATATACTGAAACTATATGAATCCATAACTGATTAAGTACTGTATGTCGTACTTTTCTTGCCGCTAAAATAACTGGCAATAATGGAACAAACGCCAACGTAAAATGAAAGACCATATTTTCCACACAAATTGCCGTAGCAAGCGGGGAGGTTGTTCGAAAGGAAGCCATCGTATAGCTCAAAGTTGTCACTATGCCAATCGAATAAGCGGCCGTAAAAAACAGCCCAAGTCGTTTGGATAAGATGTTGTTCACCTCAACCGCTTGCCGATGAATATCCATGCTTCGTAAGATTCTAGTGTTCATGTCTTGAAACAAAACTTCCCGTTTTTCCATCAGCAATGCCTGTTCGAGAATTTCCAGCTCACTGAGAACATGGGCCATTGATTCGTTGATCATCTGCCCAAACACCATCAAGACGACTCTGATGAGTCCGCATAACAGAATGGGGAACACGTTGCACAATGTGTACCAGATTGTGCTTTGGAGTACGCTGACTCGTAAACCAAGAACCGAATTCCAGTCGCTCGGTTGGTCAACAATGACACTCTCTTCAAAGAACCATTCGAAGAACGTCGCCGCTTCCCAAGCAAGGTAGACCGCCTCTAAAGTCAGGGTTGCTAAGACTGACCACTTGCGCCATTTCTTTTTCAGGAGTTGGGTGGGGATTTGAAATGGAGAGAAAAGCCGTGTCAGTTTGTCAGCCTCAGTACATAATTCCATCCATGATGACCCACGAAAGTGGTACATGAATATGGTGAGTAGAAGAGGCCCGTGAAATGAATGAACGGCGGTGTCGATGCTGATGAGGTAGGAGTCATGTATTTGATAAAGAACTGCTCCAGCTCGAAATCCGAAAAATGTCCAACATGATAGCAAGAGGATCAAAGCGAACGCTCTGGATGAAACGTACAAGAACTTGGATTGCAGGCCTTTAACTGTGGGTAGAAATCCTGTGATGAATAAAATGTTGGCAGGCAGGGAGAGACACTGATTGGACATGTTTCATGTGCCAATACGTACAGAGATGGCGGCTGTTTATTAAAAGTGGGGATCAATCATAAGTTACCCACCAGATCCTCATTATTCGAACTTCCCCATTGTCAGAATTTTACTCGGGTAGCACGCACTTCACAGCAGTGGACTAGACACAATCATATTGGAAGCATCCTCAAGCGCAGAAGACACAATGTCGTTGCACACGAAGGTAGAATTACTCGTAGTGGGGGGATCGAAAATTGTTTGTTCAGACAGTGGAAGCTGTTGATCGATGATCCAGGGAGTACATAGACCACTGTGTCAAAAAAGGCCCGAAATATCGCTGCTGTGCCGATTGAGAGCCTGTTGATTTTCCCTCTTGAATATTGCTGATTAGCAGCAACTCTATTGACCGTCCGAAAAAAGGAAGTTCTGTCATAACAGACAGCAATTGACGTATGACACCTCGGATGCATATTTCTGCTTTGAAAATGTTGTTTGCAGAACAGAACGACTTACACTCAACTGCCCACAAGTGAGCCCAGGGTTCTATTTGGCCCGGTGGACTTTCATTATGTCAAACTCAGTCGATATGGGTTTTGAAAAGTTGCATGTGTCTGTAAATCAAGTATTTAAAAACATTCGACATTCAAGATGGCAGAGTACAAATTACGCTTTGCATAATGCCCTGCGTTTTGTTCATTTAATTCTGTTCCCAACAAAACTGTCAGGTTGTGGCTGGCAACTTCCAGAGAGCCGAATAACGTCACCTCTTGCAAAATACGCTCGACAGATGATTGCAACAAATCCAGAGGACTCGGATATTATTCTCGGCATGAGTGAATTGCTGTCTTTTTTGGGAGACCAGGATAACAAGACCTGGGTGTATTCTTGTCGGATATTTTTGACTCTCCTATGTTTCTCAGCTGCCTTCATGCCGATTCTTCCATTCATCCAAGCTAATCGTAAGGAATATGCACTTTGCTTGACTTTTACATGACCTTCAGAAATGTTAAAGTTCCAACCCGGGACTCTCATATCCAGCATCAAGTTCAAGTTTGTATGGAAAATGTCCTGGCCCTTTCCTCAAAAAACAACCAGGTATGTAAATTTTGTTACAGTGTCGCCACGGTTGTCATTGTTCCTGTTTTCAGTACATGAGACCGATTGAGGTTTTAAAGAGTGCGTTACATGAGTTGTGAAGGGCGGCGAGTTGAGCTGTTCGGATTCGAGACGTTTCACTCGACAAATCTCTGTTACTTAAGGTGACTGCGGATAATCTAACGGAATTCGTTGTCCAATGATTGTGACATGATCTGCGGATTTCAGACAGTCACCTTGATCGTGACTCTCGCACTCTTTGCTCACGAGTTTGTCCAAGGACATAGCTAACGCTGACGGTTAGCGAACAGTGTGTTCAGATGTCCAAAAAGCTCGACCTACCGCCCAAGGATCTTTGTGAGACTATTCGTCTTCTGTTTCTGTTGCCATTTTGCGTACAATACACGTCTGTGATATCTTGTTAAACGCTGGGAATGTCTTGCTTTATTTTCACGCACAGTTACGCTGACATAATCGTAGTAGCAAAAAATAAATAAATCACGACTTGAATTTGAAGCCAGCTGTCGCACGAGGCTCACCCCCAATGAACGTCTTCATAATATAGCACTTTCCCGGACTTCCCGATGCATATGCGAACATCTCACAAGCCGGTAGGAAGCCACATATATTCTCACATTCACTCGGGCTAGCCACACCCGGGAAGTCATAGTCATCCGTATATCTAATCGTATGGATCAGCGCATGTGAGCCATATCTGACAAAATCGCTCCCTTTCGATGTCGGCACCTTCAATCCAGAAGCTGAACCGGTGTTATTCAGAGCATTGCGGTGCTGACATGTGCTGTTGGCTTGGAACCAGAGGAACTGATCGCAGTTTGAGCGGACGGCGCATGTATCTTGACAAGACTGTTGCGTCATGGATGGATGCGTTACGGTGCTGAGGATTGTGACGTGATCCTTGAAGAGACCGACTTCCAGAGATGACAAAATGACGAATCCTTCATTCTTCTGCAACGAAGCTCCCTGCAAGACGTTTGAACGACCGTCAAATGTGGAACAGCTAACGTGAACAGAGGACTTACCGAATCTACGAGAGAGATCATGCACAATATTGAAATAACAATTCTCATGTTTTGATGCTCGTGATTACTTACTTAGGCTACGGAAACCGAAGAATTATAAGTTGTTTTTATAGATTTGTTTTCTGATGGATTCTTATAGAGTAGCATTTGTAAGAGTTATTTAATGGCGATTAAAAGTTCGATGTCTGATGATGCATCGAACGCGAGAGTCAGAAATGATGAATGGAGTAAGAATATAATATTTTCTTACGTTGAGACATGGTGCGATACTGTGGTAGGAAAAAATAATGTATTCGTTATTATCGAGTTTTTATCAACAGGGGGCACGAAGTGTGAAACTGATGGTGGTAAAGAACAATGATCATTGTGACATAAACAAAATTAATTCTTCTTTTAGTCACTAATTTGACAGTTGGATCTTTCATCCTTTCAACGCGCCTTTGAATAACTGTTCATTTTTTATGTAAACAAGGTTTGTTACGTTTCTTTCTTTTGAATGCAATGAGCAGACATTCACAGACACGAAAAACAATCCGTAATCGAGATCTACCGAGAAATGCATTTGGGGGAGCTATAAATACACCGATATAACAATGTGTTTGTAATTCTAATCAGTCAGCATCGAGACAAAAATCAAAGTCTTCAGTGTCGTGGTCGTATACTGGATTGATTTCAATACAAGGGTCGATGCAAGTCCTCGAGAATTTCGCTGACAATGCAGTTGTATTCACATCAGTCAAATCGGAAGCGCTTTGGCAATCATGTAATTCCGGTGAGCAGTCACTGATTTCTGCTAATTGTGACATGGTGCAGTTTGGGATTTCCAGTTTCTTGTGGAAAATATATTTCGTTTCAGACCATGACGCCTGAGAGGGTGCCTCCTTATATCCCTCCGTCAAAAAATCACTGAGCTTCAATCCGTTGATCATCGAGCCGTGAAATATTGCTGGATAAGTTGATGAGATGGATATGTGAGCATCTTTCATAACAAAGAGTCGATCATGAATATTGCCTATAGGCAGATTGACAAAGTTCGAAGATGCTTACCGGCAGGTGTTATGATGACAAGGACGATGGTTTTACCTACAGGTTGGCAGTCATAAATGATTCCCGTGTACTTCTTAATACAAGCAGGTGACGAGTACTCAATTTTGTGACCTCGAAATAGATTCAGTATCTTGGTCAGCTGAGATTCCGACATTGTATTCCAATCGACATTCATCTTCGTCGTCAGAGCTAAAATCGACTCTCCGTTACACTGTAAACAAAGACCTACCTTACTGATCGAATATAATACAACAGATAGTTTTGAAAAAAACTATACTGTATGTAGCAGTGGATACCAAGTGGAGAAACGTGGGTCGATACTCAGTTGTAAAGCTAATCGATCGATAACTGTACGTGATGTGGGTAGTTATCGGCATGGGCGTTTGTAGCCGGCAAGAGAGTTGCGCGCATTGAAATTATGCACCACCACTGTTTTCGACTTGATGGCAAGGTTCTAAGTACAATTCCTCTTCGCTCATCATTAAAAACCGCAGTTGTATAGACGTAGCGCTGAACGATTCCGTGGCGCAACTTACAGGCGTTCATCTACAGCGACGAACGCAAACATTGGTAGGCAAGTTATTCGAGAGATTGCAGCTCACTGGGGGACCGGCTGCCCAGTCAGTCAGCAAAAATCACGATTTTTTTTACTGATTGCTGCAGGCAGGATCGACCGCACGAGTTTGGCTGAATTAGTTAAATTTTAGGTTGACTGATTGGTCCAAACTGCAACTCAAATCTTTCAATTACCAACTCAGGTTTTTCATGAGTACAGGTTCTAACAAATAGGATCGGCCATTTCAAATCAACAGGGTGATAAAACCCTACACCAACGTCGAAGCAAACTAAAACTGACAGGCTCAAATTGTCACTCTTTTATGACCCCGCAGATATCTCACGTTGTTTCACATCTTATCATCCCAGTTTGCTCGTAGCTGACGTCCCTTTAAGGTGATCGTACTGTATAGCTCCTTACACTGCTGACTCAGCATTGAGGAATCGCAACAGCATGTTATACCGTAGTACTATGACAATCAACTGACTCGAAGGGAATATTTCACATGGGCAAGCAAGATATCAAAGAATCTCTGTAATGAATTCATACAATGTCTGTCTTTAAAACCACAATCGCCAATCCATTATTTATTCTTCATTTCTTCGGCTTTGTCAAACGTGAAAAGTCAGTCCATGGAAGCGGTTCATTGTGGTCAAGTCGCTTGAACTTGTTTCTGGGTGCACTTCTCATTCTCTGTACCTGGAGCTTCTTCCCCATCTATCTCCTGGCTAAAACGTTACGGAACATTCAAAAAGGGAGCAGGTTTGACTCGAATCCGCTCAACATACTGTGTGACGCTTTGTACGTACTCCGCTCCTTGAAAGCTCCACTACTCCTGACAATCTTGATCTTCAAACTACGCTCACAAACCTGGATGAAAACAATTAATGCCACGAATCAGCTGATCGCTAACGTTGTTCAAAATCCAGATGACCAGAAAAAGCGCCGCCGGAGATGGAAAATCTGGACATTGATCGCTTTAGTATTCTCAATGTTCTTGGTGTTTCTGACGGATTTTATCACCTGGTACAATTACCTGAAAACAAAAGATTTATCGGAAATCGAGGACGAGCCTTTTGTTGTAGTCAATATGACTCTGACATATCTCAACGACTTAATTTGGTACATCTTCTCTTCTACCATCCCTTTACTCATTCTTCAATGTGCTGTAGCTATTTTCTTCGCATTTGGAAAACTGTTGTTGGATTGCATAATAATCATTGGGGAAACAGTCAAAAGTTTGGGGGATACCATCGCTTCAGCTACCCAGGGAAACGACATTAACACGACATTAAAAGTATTAATTTCAAATTGCCGGCAATGTGTTGATTTGGGAAATCTTCTGACGGAGCTGTTCGGTGTCTATTTCTTCTTTGCATATGCAACGGATTTTGGAGTGACCGTTGGATTCTTGGCGACAATCATGACGAGTGATGATGCGACGAGTAGGAGCTTGATAGATGTCCATTGTGCCGAAATCGCATTGACACTTTCATTCATTTTCTTCCCTATCATCCCGCTGACTCTCTTGCGACCGATGGTCGGTTTTCTATAAAAATACTAATGTGTGGCCGATTATGTATTACTTTTTCAGAAGGATCAGCTTCAGCAGGCTATTTGCATCGCTGCTGACGCAGCACAGTCCCAGGGGTTATCGCTTGTAAGTAACATGTTATACATCGCTCGTTTAGCACATGAGATATACTAACCCTTTTCGCAGAAGACGAGGGACATGTTCATGGCGGTATGGTTCCAGTGTACAAACTCGGAAATTACCTTTTCGGGGACGCCTTTATTTAACGCCAATGGGAAACTCATAGTCAAAGTGAGTGCTAAACTGTTAATCGAGGCTTGTTTGCTGAGACCATGAACGTGAATAATTGCAGACTATGACTTTAATTGTTTCCTGTGGAGTGTTTGCCTACCGCTTCTTGTCCCCCCAGAAGCACATTTAACTCTTCAAAGACTGCGAATATACACCCTCCTGCGCAGAATTTCAATGATATCGTATCAAATCTATACCTGTGTCGAGTGTTCAAACTCAAACACTCCCGCTAATAACTCTGGAAACATTACCATTTTAAAGTTTACTTAATATCATTCGTACTGTTTCGCGAACCCCTAACCCCCTCATGATAATATTGGGTATTTGTGACGTTAAATATACAAATGATCCTTATCGTTCTGTTTGCGGGTTTACGCAGCTGAATCAGGCAAAAGCGAAGGGGGAAACACAGCATGTGCCCTGTCGAATAACCCATTGATTTGGTTATTTTGACACAATGTTTTGAAGATTAAAGGTATTTGTTTCGGTACTGCTTACAATGGAATCTGTTTTTGCTTTGCCAACGAAGTTAGTGGCAATTCTGGGGTTTCCCTATCTAGCATCCTCACACAACCTGACTCAATATCGCCAAACGCTAACGATCATTCGCCGCGGTTGGACCTGCCTGATTCTTTTGATTTCATGGACGACTTTTGTCATCAGACTTGTAGTAGCCATTACTAGTCATACGAGCAAAGTTGACCAGAACGCCGTACTTCCATTGGTCATCAATGTCTCCGAGGTCAGTGTCGGGTGTTACGGTGCTCTGGTCTTCACTGTATTGTTGTTTAAATTCCGTCGATCTGAATGGGAAAAACTGTTAATCAGAGCTGTCAGTTCTACTAAAGCAATGAACGCACCAGCATTCTTGATCGAGCGTTGGAGAATGATTTCAACGAAGTTATGTATTGCATTCGGTTTAACTGGAGTTTTGATCGAAACAGGAAAGTTTTTATACAAATGCTGTGTTCACAATAATGGGGGGTTAGAATGTAATTTCCAAAGATCCTCACAAACTTACTTGAGTCTCAACATACACGTCCCAATCTGGACAAGCTTTATAGTAGAGCTGGTTGCGCAATCTCTTCCAGCATTTTTATGGCAGCTTGGTTTTGTAACGCTTTTCCTCCATGGACAAATAATCAACGATGGCATGAAATTTCTGAATACTGAAGTGGATGACCAGATTTCAGTTTTCGAGAGACCACTCACGGGCAGTCCGGCAGAGCTAGTGGTCGAAGTCAGCGAAACTCTACAACTCATATCAAGAAAACGTATGGCATTTATCGGGCATGTCAATGAAATGTCCCGCTGTTTTGGAGAAATGTTCTTCTGCTGTTTCTGCGTGAGCCTTGCGTCAGCTACCGGATTCGTCCTTATTGTTGTCGAGAATATCAAAAGCCGCTCCGTACTGCTGATATTGTATCATGGTGTGGGTACCATTTACTTTTTGACTATTCTGGTAGTTCCAATGATACCATTGGTAGTGGCCCACGAAAAGGTACGGTCAATTTTACAGTGAAGAATTGTTCGAAAATAAGATTTAGTTTCTCTAGGATGTCATATTCGTGGGGAAATTGTCAGTTCTTGCACATGCCCTGGTTAGAAGCCTGCCCTTCAAACAGGTTCGTCGCAGAATCTCAATGATGACCTATGATATGCTCACTCGGTTTTTGCTCAATGAAGAGAGGTATGGCCTTGGATACGATACGAGCAATGCTTTTGGTTTGCAAGGAGAATCCAATGACTTTCAACGGATTTCCCGCTTTGTCCATTACCAGAACATTGCTGATTCAAGTTTGTTCAAGTATCATATTCTCGAACTCCGTGGCTCAGCTGCCCTTGTTCTAGACTGTAACCGCTGTTGTGACGGTTACCTTATTGGCTCAACAGATGGCGTCTTCAATTAGTCATCAAAAGAATCACAACCAAACGGTCCTTGTCATCAATGCATCCGGATCATCCTACTGACATCGGCGCTCATTCCTAAACAACGTTTGATTTAGACAAACTGTAGGTGTGCAACATAGTGACCACGAAGAATGTCACTCAAACTTTGCAGTCACCAGACCTTCGCAAACAGCGAGAAAAACCGAAAACCGAAGCAAAATTCAAGGATGAGATTTTTAATCCTCCAAATATCACCCGAAATCTCACTTCTTTTATCTTGTTAGTCTCGCACTCTCTAACAAATCTTTTTTGGATGAAAGATGGTGATCTCTGGGGCAGTCTTTATCTATCACTGTACTGCGATGATGATGTCAGCTATTCAGATGTAAAGAAAGCAGGCCGAATCGAATAATCCTTAACAGTTAAGCCGTATTATATTATCGCACACTACCTACCTGATATTAGACCAAGTTTATCTGATAAGATGCAAGTGGGTCTATTTTCGCCATACCAGAATATACACGTGTGATTCGGCAACTTTGTACCTTACAACTTACCCCCCAAAAACTGATCCCTTCAGGATTCACCCGTATAACTCTTCGAGCAAAATCTTCATCCTCCACATCGGGATTAAAAGCAGCAGCAGCAGACTATTCTTCAATATGGAAAATATTTGTCGTTGAATTCTCAATGGCGAAGCTGGGGTTGCTTTCTCAGACATCTTGTTCATCCAGTGGAATGAGACGGCCTTCCGCTTTCACCGAAGAAGAGCGGATATCTTTGCTGCATCCAGAGTCTGAGGTTGCTAAAGATTACAAGGAAACGGGAAATGTACTAGCCAGTTGGACATGGCGTCAGCTGGGATTTGTCATCATGTTGTGTTTTGTTAATTACTGCAATTTTGTCTGTTATTCGCTCATTGCACCATTTTTCCCCAAAGAGGTGATTTTTCAGATAACTTTGAGACTGACTTGATTTACCATTGTTTATTTAGGCTGTCAGGAAAGGTGGATCAACTAGTCTGGGTGCATGGGTTTTCGGGTCATACGAGCTGACAGCATTTATTGTATGTCCACTCTTTGGAAAATATGTGAGTGGTGATCTGAATTTGGATCCTGAAGCTATTTCGGTTATTTGGGTCACACATGTTTTCACTTCTTAGATTAGCGTTCTAGGCTCAAGGTTTCTCTTCGTTGCCGGATTATCAGTGACAGGCACAGCATGTGTTCTCTTCGGGTAAGCATGCAATTCTCATAACGCGAAATTGTGATGAAATCAAAACCAATTCTTGTTAAATACCGAATAATTCATTTGTATAAAATGGTATTTGAAAAGCTGTTCGTACTGCGGCATCCACGGAATGCCATCGTGAATGGAGGTGGGAAGTCGTGAGTATCTTGACCAACTAAAACCCGGTTGTTCTACAGATTGTTAACCATGGTGGAAAGCTACTCTGCATTCGTCACTCTGGCCTTTTCCATCCGTATTATCGAAGCCATCGGAGCTGGAGCTTATCTGACCGCTAGCTACGCCATTGCAGCCGGCGAGTTTCCAACTAGGGTCGGCACTATACAAGTTAGTTCGTTTCTAGACAAAGAAAAATATGACAGAGATAAACGTGAACTGCTATTATAGGGACTAATGGAGACGTTCTGTGGGTTGGGGATCAGTACAGGACCTGCTATAGGTGGAGCGCTGTACGCGGTAGGTCATGTCTTTCCATTGATCACTGTCTGTACCTCCAAGGTGGCTCTACTTACAGGCAGGGGGTTACTGGCTGCCGTTTGCCGTCATGGGCTCAATTCTGGCGGTGATCGGTGTTTCTTCCATTTTCATCATTCCCGCAAGTCAGGGTACAGTACTCCCACCTGTGTTCACATATTGAATCCCTAATCGCCCAACCATACATGTGTTTCAGACAGGCCCTGTCACACAGGCTCAATCTGGTCACTACTACGTATCCCGGGGATATTTCTATCCAGCTTGACGATTGTTGTTGGCTCCATGTCGATTGGATTTTACGAACCGACGCTGGAACTTCACATTGATCATGTAAGGTCACTCTTATTAATCATCCGCGGTGCCTCTAGCTTTTTATTCAAGCTGGTATCTTCACCCCTACAAGTTGGACTTGTTTTTCTCGCTTCGGCCGGGACGTATGCATTGGGTACTCCACTCTGGGGCATGGCGGCAGACTATACCAAACATCCCAAAGTCTTGATGATCATGGGTGGAATTCTTGTTGCAGTAGGCTTCATGCTGCTGGGCCCTGCACCATTTCTTGGTCTAAAACTGTAAGCACTGTATGATATACGGAACATACTTTTCATGGAAGGTTCTTCCACAGGGAGATGTGGCTGGTTATTCTGGCGTTGGTCATCCACGGAATCGGAATGGGTGGTTTACTGGTTCCTCCATTGAAGGATAACCTGGCTCAATCAAGGTACCTCATCCCATTTGACCGATTGGCTGGGTTTTTGCTTGACTTATGCTCTTTCTCAGTCAACATGGAATGGGAGATAACGAAGAGACGCGAGGACTGGTATCAGGATTATTCACTTCCATGTTCAGTTTAGGTGCCTTCTTGGGGCCTGTTATTGGAGGGTCTCTGGTTGAGGTTATTGGATTCGAGTGGTCAGCTTTTGTTGTTTCGGGGATTAGCTTGGTTCTGGCTCTGATTCTATCTGTCTATCTTTTTGGTCTGTGGAAAATTAGACGAGCTGATCGTGACGTATACCGCCCTATTTTGCCAAAAATCTGATCTCTACAAATCTGATCTGCACTTGTTTATCGTGCCGAAGTTATGCCAGCAAACCTCTTCGGGCTGAAGCTCTCAAATGTGTGGCCACATTGGTTATGATCGAAATCATGTGAATGATCACACGGTGAACAACTTTCCATGAATTGAGTCAGCTTTAAAAAAACACGAGAATCAGAAGGTATATTTTGCATTTATTCCGACAATTATACAGACTAAGACAGCAGGTTTAAGTTCGAGTTGAAGAAACATGTGTTCACAATAAGCGTGTGATATGTGACCTTGAATTATTTTGCTGCATCAAGAATTGTATGGCTCCGTTACCGTGGAAATTTTGCTTGCTGGATAACTGCTGATTTGTAAAGTTCGAATTCGATAAATCTGGACTCTGTGTTGTACTTCCTAGTCAAAGGCTTTATTCCCAACAAATCTCCAGCCGTAATGAGGACAAAAATTCTCACCATACTGGGATTTTTGGCCATTGGACTCGTATCCGCGGAAAGGGACTTGCCCATCAAGAATCCCGATCTGCGTAAAAAGTTCGAAGTGATGCAGTTGTTACGGGCTGATCTCACTGGATGTGACACTGATGAGGATTGTGCCTCAAATGGAGCCAAGTTCCCAACATGTTCTCCGGTCATGAAATTCTGCAAACCAGAAGGAGCTCCCGAGTTCGAGCTGACATGTACTGTCTTCTCGCTTTCTCACGGTGCAAAAGTAATTCGTGTCTGAAATTAAACAGATGGAGACTGCAAGAACGATACGGATTGCCGACCGAAATATTTCTGCAAATTCGACAGATGCCATTTTGGTGGACCATATCCTTGTGATGAAGACTCTGACTGTCCTTCGGGTACTTCACAGACCTTTGAGTGCAAAGAGTTGGTCAAATCTGCGCCCGGAAAACGATGTTGGACAAGTGAGTAGAGACATCTCTCATTGTCAAACAAATTATTGTATGATTGTTTGTTTTCGGATAGCCTGTGAAACTGATCACGACTGCTATGAATGCGAGAAAGACAAATGCCGAATAATGGGAGCGGCTCGCGAAAAAATTGGCTGTTGCAATGTATGAATTGAGCTCTATCAACTGAAGATCAATGTTAGTTTACTTTCGTTTACAGGGAAACTGCCAGAAGCAATCCGCCTGCTAGGATGACATGATAGCCACACGAATTTGTCTTGCTGGTTTTCTCACGATGTTAGTGTACTTGATTGACTGAACACCAGAGTATGCACATTTGAACGAGACTTGACCTCTAATCTGGACTTCTGTACATTTTCGGTCTGATTGACTTAAAATAAACAAACATCAGTAAAACAAACAATATGAAACGGCGGAGCTGATTGTTTTGTCTTCGTCATCTCCTTACTCTCATACCTACTACCATAGCTCAGCGAGAACAGCAGAAATTGAACAGCTGGTTTGGATTGTAAACTCAATCAAGTTCTCAAAACCAAAGTGTTTAGTAATCGCCTGGCTTGAACTAAGGGGTTCAGACTTCGTTTGACCTGTCACCTGTACGATGGAGGTTAGTATTTACCGATGAATTGCAAGGATCGCACCTATTCGATCCTCCAATTCGAATCTCACAGAAAAGCCATCACCAGTTCCAATCGGCAGCAATGTACGGTACTGGTCTGGTGGGAAGATCTGAAACTGACTTGTGAGACAGTGCCGTCTTGGCATGATACGGATGGTTAAACTGAGGCAAGCAAACAGTCGGTTATCCTTAATGGGAACCGTGAAATTCAAAATTACTGCTATTCTCCCTGGAGAACTGATGTTCTGTGTGAAGATGAACACCCAGGTCGTTAAGCTCAGTCGGGCTAACCTAACGAGCACATCTGGTGTGACCTTTTCTGGGAATCCGAAATACGTTTGCCAAAAGAGCGACGTGATACAAGTGTGCATAGAGTGTGCAAGTGGATCGGGTAATCGAAGGTGTGCCCCGAAGTAGGATATAATCTTTGCAATCATCCCCATCTACCTTGGAGCGTCTCTTGACGAGATTGCCGTCGGAATTGTTCATCTCCCGGAAATTTGACCGAGAATAATCAGTCGTGAACTGAAACAGTCAACTTGTGGTTGATTCCGTTGATGCCATGTGTCACGATCTAAAATTCAGCATGATTTTTCTCTTCGGCGTTTTCTACGCAGTAGTCCCATCAGTTCTGTCATCGCGTCTCAACATTACTTTGGTTGGGCTGTTTTCTTCTGAGCCTTCTTTCGTGCCCAGCTTGCAAAACCTTAATCCGGCATACGAGGTCGCCATTCAGGACATTATAAAACGCTATGACTACAACATTAGCTTCCACTCGCTGACGAGGAAGGAAATTAAAGGATGCGCCGATGTGGTCAGCCATCTTGATTTGTTTTTTGACTTTTATTATCGAGTGTGGGACCAGAAAAGCCTGCTTGTAATTCTAGATCCAGGTACGAATTCCCGAGCTCAAGTCATGACGTATCTCATCTGTGATTACAGGATGTGAAGATACGATTCATTTCGGACATCTCGCAAAAGGTCACTTATTTTCCCGCTCATTTTTCTTATGGCCTCGTGATGTCATTTTCTCTTATAGAATGGAATGTCCTGACAGTGGCTGTGTAAGTGCTACTGTACACGTACTGGGGTGGGTGATTGTCAAGCACATGTGTGGTCTTCGTAGAGCCACAGCTTACACCGCCGGAAGGGATCGTCAGGCATTTCCAACTCTGCTTTCTTTCGCAGCTTTGGATTACGACCGGATGTCAAAAATCCTGACCGCTTTTCTCCGCTTCAATGATTGGATGGATATTGGGCTCATCTACGACACGAACACCGTCAAGACCCCTGTCAACGTCCTGATGACCAAATTACTGCGCGAGAGTAACACCAAGTCTCGACTGCTCAATATTAATTACTTTCCTGTTGACGGAAACAAGGGCATCAAGTATGAGAAGACATTGCTGCAAGTGGGAATGGTCTGCCGAGGTAATTCAGTCTGAATCGAAAAATTACACGCACGGGCTTTGGTCTAGTAGTTACTACATTTCAGTGGTTTTGTTCGTGATGCACCAAGATGACGTCCGGAATTTTATGGTCAGTGACGAACCTCATATGAAAAACAAGAAAGTACTGCGCTATTGGGGGGAAAGAAATACTGCTGTTTTTCAGATTACGGCAGCCAGATTGATTATGACCGGAACGGATTATGTGAGTGGTGTTTGTTTTGTCTGAGATTTTCCGTCTCAGTTCGTGATTCCACAGCAATACTTCTCTCTGCTTGGATTTGATCTGCCAAAGCGCTTTGGGGTACTGGACTGGCGGAAGGATGATGAAAATGATAAGGTAGCGAAAATAAGTCTTTGATCTGGCAATTAATCCGCTGAGTTCAGGGGTAAACAAACGTCATTATTAACAAGGGATGGCACTGAGCCGCGTTAGTGCTCGTTTATTCCAAATCATGTTTTCGGTTCGATTTCAGTTCGCACGCGAAGCCTTCCTGCGTCTAGCCCAGTTCTGCGTATCATGCCCAGAGTTCACACATCCCTCCTTGATCTCAGAGATCAACATTATGAAGCAGATATCCTCAAGTCGATACAACAACACGTATGGACCATCTGATATAGTGAGCACCTCCACTTTCACTCGTGAACCTGAAAGTAGCCATTACCGGGACTTATTTGTTCCAGCCCAATCCCGTAGCAATGGCGGCTTACTTTTCGATCATGGTTCTTGGACAGGTACCGTACTGTAAAGCAATGCAACGAAGCACTGCTTATGATGTCAAGCGAGGCACTTGGGTTTACACTCTACACAGATGTACCCACACTATTGCATAGAGAGCTGACACCCAATAATGAGTGGCGAATATTTGACTGCTCGGTGTTACTCTACCAGTAGGTTGACTTTTGTAGGTTTTGGATGAAGCTCTTTTGGATGAAACTGATCCCCATAATGCCAAGGTGCTCGCAGGGAGGTTCTATAATCGGACGTTCAAAGTTCATGGTGTGGAAATGTATATCGGCAATGACGGATTTCTACAGCCTGCAAGCACTTTCAGGGCAATCAATAATATCACTGGAAACATTTCCGTTAGCTACCGCATAACCCTCCTACAAATTCGGTATCCAAAACATATTTCTTACAGACCGTGATCCGAATGAGGCAAAGTGAAAGTGAACCTCGTTACTTTTTTGAGCCCGTAGCCCACTGGTCCGGCTATGCAAACTGGACGATTAGACCATTCAGTGCGGTAAACAAGCCGCCTTGTGGATACGATGGAAACGCACTGCGGTGTTCAGGTAATAAATTTCAGTACTTCACTATTTGACATCATTCTTTTAGTAACGATAAAGTTCTAGAAGTCCCCTGATCTGGTGAATTTGGTGAAACATAGTAATTTCTATCCTTCTAGCTCCACACTCCGCCTTTCGTCTCACGACGATTGCAGTTACAGTCAGCGTCGTTCTGGTTTTCTTTGCGTTATCGCTAGTGGCATTGTGGTACGATATAGGTCATTGTTTCTGTTGCAGTACAGTTTTCCAGTGGAAATGTTTCAGGAAGTGGAAACAAAGACGCGGGGGAGACACCGTTGATTGGCTGATTACTGAACATGACCACTTCCATTAGCCAGAGTGAAGTATGAAGCATCCAGGCGAAGGTTGTTTGAATGATCCACTCGAAGAAAAAAGACTCAGAGTTTTAAGTTTCCTGCAAAAATCCACGTAATTCCTCCAGAATCTGTAGGCATTTTCTAGGATGAAACGATCACAATCCACAATCGAGCGCCGTCCGACACGGAATATTAGGATGCGTATCTAAGCTATTGCTTACCACAAACTGAGCTGAAAAAAATGCTAGAACAGCTCAAAACAGCTCATCTGCATCTTATTAGAAAAGTTCGCACCACGTCTTCTGCTGAAACCAGGCTCGATAGGGTTCAGGTTCAGGACCATTTCGATTGGTTGGGCCAAAAATTCTCGTGACCCCCTAGAAGTTAGCACAGTGCAGCATGCCCTACAGACAGATTTTGGTTGGGCGCACAGATCTCCCTGTCTGCCGACGTTATTTCTGGTGTGAAACGCCGACTGTCAAATCTAATACAACTTGAACGGTGACCAGTTCATATTTTATAGATCTCTCACCAAAACACTGATTTTTAATCCACGAGGCAGGGCGTGACACACACGTACATGGAGTAGGTATCATCTAAATAAAACAGAAATCAACAAAATCCTTCTCGCGGACATAAATTCGATCCGAGACATTATTTGACCAACTTCCGGCCGCGCCTTGGAAAAACCTTCCCAAAACACGTATCAGCAATGATTGTCTTGATAAACCAAACGGAACATTCGTCGTTCCATTTTCAATCAGATCATCAACAGCCGGAAGTCGACTTCAAACAGGGCGATTATCACGCAATGGCAAAGAGTTCCTTGAAGGTGGGTGCGGTAACGTCAAGCAAAGCTGCTGATAGACTTGCATTCCATACAGCAAGATGAGCTGCTTCTTCTTCCGCAGACAACTTGAATAAACCTCGACTTCTCTGCCCGTCAAGTGATAAGCTCAACCTGAAACACAACACTCTGAACAAAACAAAACTGTCAAGAGACGAATAGAATTAAACCAGTCAGTTACGAAATCGAGGAAAGGAACCTGAGTTGGGAAGCGTACAATTTGTGCTGATTGTAGTAATGCGCCAGGAGATGCTCCGTGGTCTTTTTATGGTGCGAGACGCCGAAGATGTCGTACTCTGCCACCCACTGTCGATCCAGCTCGTCACTGGATCAAAAGAAGACGAAGCGTCATGAGCGAATTTGGGAAAAAATCGACTTTTTCTCCAAGTCTTACTATATTCTCCATCCATCGTACTTAACGCGATATGTAGGGATTAGCTTCTTCAGCTCTGGGCAAACGAAGTCATCTCGACGTTGTGTGATCTACCGGGAAAAAACGAAGGTCAAGTAAAAGCGATTTCGTATTCAGCTCAACTTCCAGACCAAGTTGCATTCAAAAATTGAAACCCACTACTTACTTTCCCGATATAATACATTTCAGATAAGACGATGACTCGATCACCTGCAATAAACATTCATGTGTTCACATACGAATTATCTCAATACAGATCTTGATCCATTGAAACGACAGCTCACCGACTGCATACGAAGAGGAAAACTTGTAGGAATCTGATGCATACGGTGCACACTTCTTCTTGTCCATAGCTGTGAAAAGCATATCAAGTCGTTCAACGGGTGTCAGCTTGTCAAGAATTTCCTGGTGATCAACAGCAAGATCTTTGAGCTGCAGCATTTTAAGAGAAACTAAAGAGGGGATCAGAGAACCGAAAAAAATCCGAACAACAGAAGTATAATACAAACATCACCTCAGATAAAAAACCAGCAACATCACTTCACAGGCGTCAAGCCGCTGTTTTGGCACACCTGCATCCCCCCCCCCTCTATCCAAAATGGGAAATGCGTGCTGCCGTGCCGTGTTCCTGAGGTGAGCCCACTCGTACCTACGGGTCATTTCCAGCGGAAATGAAAATCATTTCGCTTTGCGGGAGATCGTTCATTTGTTTGGAAAAAAAATGAATTCATTACTTTTTTGATTGCCGAGATCAGACGGCGCGAAAATATCACCGGGGTAGAAAATCTTACTCATGCTCCGGGTCGGCCTAGCCGCCTAGTTTTACTGACCGCAGCAGTACAGTATTATCAGAATTTGTCGACTTTTAATCTTGTAAAATCAGAGTATATATGTCTGCGGGAGATTGATGAAACGAATGTTAAGTGCACTCGTATTGGTCAATCCGGTAACAAAAACCAATTTTCGTAAAGTTAGCCACCTTTCCACCTTTCCACCTTTTTTTTGAATATCCATAGTGCAAGTAAATGAGTTTAATGAGTTTCTCTTTAATCTCACTATGGAATATCTAACAATATTCAGACTGGTTGAGTTTTTGATTGGCTGACTCCGCCCAGCGTGACGGGACAGGACGGGGAC
>JAQIWT010000211.1:0-28373 GCA_034696485.1 Isohypsibius dastychi | reverse complement strand
CTATAACTGGTCATATGGATGGTGAAAAACAGTAAAAATTACCTGAGACATGGATAAAACATCCCTGATTGATCTTGGAGCAACAATTCCATCCGCTCGTTTGTAAGCTATCACTACTCTGCATACCAGTACGAAGCTCTTCATCGCCGCTTGCCGGAGCTCATTCACGACGAAGTCATCCATTGCGCAGAAGAATTCTCCTGGTTGGATGTAAAAAATTCAACCGTCCAACAGTTTCCACCCACGAGGTTCACGACCCAAAAAAATTCAAATTCCCCTTTCACTCCGCATCTCTGAAATTCCAGTAAGTTCTTCATCAGATCTGAAATTCGCGGAAATTCTTGCCCAGAAAGCAACATGCGAAAACTATGGACACAGAGAATGCAGAAAAGGGTAGTTTCAAACGCCGACTTAAGTCCACCCTTGGAGAAGCTTCCAGCGATCTATTCTCCGGGAATAACCAGATTCCATCACCTTCAGCGTTGCCTCAGTCAGACGATCACCAGCAGCGACCATGGTCGACCACAGCCAGCCCAGCTTATTCCGGATATGAGGGGCTTACCAACTGCATGAATGAGTACTGGTCGTACAGTCCGCAATACAGCTGCCCGGGCTGCGTAGTCTGTTCTCCTGCGTCGCCAAGCGAAGGTGTCAAAATCGATTTGGGACAAAAGATGCTCGCCACAGCATATAAGCGATATGTCGAAAATTTGAGTTTGATTCATTTATTTGAATATTAACGTCACTTTTTCATATTTTCTTTATTTCACCAGATTCTTCAGGAGTTTACAGACAGGAACGCAACCCCGCAACGGCAATAAAGGTAAGCTAACCGCGATAATAAGCGCTTGGCCAATGCCATGTAAGATATCTTACAAACCAACCGGCATATTACCTCCTTACTGTTATGTCACGTTACCATTAGTGCTAGTCTTGTCTTTTCACCGCTTGTTTTATTGTGCACTTATGACTGTATTGCACTCGAGGCTTTATTCAGCTACCACGCTCAGCTACATTAGTTCATGCGTGCTGCTAAAAACATCGAGTTGGTTTGAGTTCTTGAAACAGTTCAATAAAAACCGTCTTGCAACATCGCCCTTTCCCGTTTACACAGTACTTGGTAGAGAGCAGCTACCGAGCACGTTACAAATTGGTACCGAAACAGTGGCTTCATCTGGACCTATCTGGAATCTACATCGCCAGAGCATCTTTCTACGGAGTGCACACCGTGGTAGGGTGATCAAAGGTCATTCAGATAATATCTGAGCACACCTCACAAACACTCCCCTGTTCTGCTAACAGGTCACTGAATTTCCCTGGGAAGAGTTTCGACTTTATCTCTAAAAGTCGGCGCACCAGATTTTTTAATCTGCCTGTCATAGTTCGCTGATCAGCTGTATTGATCGGTGAGTTTCAATTTAGATTCCGCTTGATACCCGAGTGTCATCACTTGGCTTCATAGCGCATATCTTAAGATGACCTTTTCAGAATATGCCTCCAACTGGGCCACGCTCATTTGTTCTACAAGTTCCACACGACCCCGAATTTGGAGTCAAATCGATTGGCAAGGAAGCCACTCCTCGCTCTACGAAGTTCAAAATTCAACCACCAGCTCCTGTTCTCCCGCCAGCCCCACCACGTGACGCAAATTCTTCGGATATTGCAGTCCGAACTGATCAGATTTTAGCAAGAACCATAAAGAAAGCAGACGCCCGGTTCTTGCTTGTCGCGATCCATCGCCTTCTTTCTTACTGCGGGTCGTCAGTTGCGCAAGTGGAAATTATCATCAACCTGCCATTTGTCGACTTTCGGAACTCGATAACGCGCATCGTGAATAGAGCTCTCGACAGATTAGTTCGCCAAGAGCCCGCGGCACATTCCACGCACGAACAAACAGAACCAGCTGCCAAACCGTTGGAAATCACTGAAAGCGAATCCGGTCTCGACCCGTATATCTCTCTCGACTAAACATGGCTTCTACAACAACTGGTACAACTGGTTCTAACATAACGGTTACAACCATTGCACCTACTCTCGCCACCAATACCACTTCATCAACCACTACCTCTTCCACACCTAATCAACCGATTCAAATGTTTGCTGACCAGCTTGCCAACGCATTTGTTGCTGCGCAGCGTGCAGCCGGTGCATTACCAGCTCCAACGCCGCTACCGTTATACCACAATAAACCGGAGGAGGAGATCACTTCATTACTGAACAAGTGTGAGTCAGTCGTGCTGGCTAACGCATGGACGGAAGACCAACTACTTCTGAAAGTACCATGCCAGTTAGAAAGCAACGCTGCTAATTGGTGGCAGCGCCGCAACCAAGAGCAACCACCCATCACTACCTGGAATACAACTGCCGTTGACGTGGGACTTAGAGATGAACTGCAAGCGGCATTCAGACCACCTGACTTCCGCATTTAGGCTCTCCGCCGTAGAGTCATGAAAACGGGAGAATCCATCCATCAATACTATCACTCTGTTCTCGAAATGTACGACGTCTTACGCAACTTGGGTAAGACATACAGTCCTCAAGAAATGGCGACCAAACTTGTAGAGGGAACTCCGCATCCCTACTATAAAGACATAGCACTTATGGATCCCCAAACGCCGGAGCAATACCTCAACAAAGCATCCAAGGTCCTTGAACTACACCGCAAAGAGAGCGCTAAGAAGAACCAACGTCAGCCCGCCAAAGAGCCACAACCTTGACCTTGACAGGCCGCTTATTTACAAGCACTTGTCCCAGACTCCAACCAGATACCAACCAATGTCAAGCTACCAACAAACAACCCAGAACATAGGGGCACCTCGACAGCAACAATCTGCGCAGTTTGCCAGCTCACAACAACTGTGCAAAAACTACAATCGTGGACTGCCCTGCAACGTTCTACCCGACAGAGATCGCTGTAAGTTTTTTCATAACTGCTCTAACTGCGGCAAACCGCGACATCCCGAGAGCAGCTGTCGTTTTCTCCAGGTTGGTAATCAACCTTCGGGTTCATCTTACCGCCCACAGCAGATGACCAGCAGACCAGTTCCATCAGCCCCACCCAAGCCTGAAACATGTTGGAACTGTGGGGGGCCTCATTTTAGGTCCCAGTGCACCAGTCCGCCAGCGCAGCCTCAGCGCAATGCTCCTACATCGAACCCCAATATACGACAGCCATTCATCCCCCCCTGGAGGTCCTCAGGCCCGTCGCGATTTCTCAATGATGATAAGGGTTATGGGGACTGAAGAACCTCTAGCAGCTGTTCCACTGTTCGAACTCATGGCATACAATCAAACCCTGGTTGTCCCCTGTGAGGTTTTTGATAATATGCCTCTTGATTACGATGTCATCTTGGGCTATCCCGACTTCAGAAAGTTCGTCCCCGAGACCGCAAACGACCACATGTTGCTGAACGCCCCGAAACCTGAAAAGCTGCCGGACACACCAGACGGTATCACGCGCTCTGCTGACAACGTCGAGTGCTACTGCGGGAAGGTTCTACAATCTCCCCTGCAATGGAGGATACACGCTTTCGATTGCGCTCACATTCCATCTCAAGCTTCTCAGCCTGAGTTTCAGTGTGAGTGCGGTGAAACCATGTTCGATAAGCAGAATTATCACAAGCACCTCTTCTCCTGTCAAGTGAATAAAGAAAGTCCGAATTGCTTGCATTTCTGTCCCCGACAATACTGTTACTTTAAAACAAGTAATCAACAATCTCTACATGCGCACTTCAATGTGCATCTGAGACTTGATGAAGGCGTCGCGACCGAGAAAGAGCAGGAAGAACTTCTACCGCACATTGTCGGGAACTTCTCATCCCCGAAACCACAGAGCAAGGATCACTTCGATGTCGGGTGTATCCTAATGGGTAAACACCTGATATCAACGCAACGGTCACAGCTGTCGGTGTTACTCCTGAATTTTGCGGACTTGTTTCCGAATCCCGAAAACTCGCATGAGATAGCAACAATCGCCCCCGTCGAAATCGAGCTGACCTCCACGATTCCAGTCTGGGTTCCCCAGGGCCGGTTAGCTCATGAAGAAAGAGAAGCATTGGTGGCGCAGCATGTTTTTGAAGGCATCATGGAACCCGCGCGGAGTGCCTATCAATCGCCGATCCATCTCGTCAAAAAAATAACGGCGAGTATCGAATCGTGGGAGACTTTCGCCAATTGAATAAAGTTATCAAGCCGCTGCGTTACAAAATTCCATACATCATTGAAATCCTCGACAGTATGGCCAATTGCAGCTACTACACCAGTTTAGGTTTGAGAGCCGGCTTCCATCAGATTCCGATAGCTGAAAAGAGCAGAGACTTCATAACGATCAGTACGCCGGCAGGGAACTTCCGCTATGTAACACTTCCAATGGGCATCCAGTGTTCTACAGCGATCTTTCAACAAGCGCTTAACACACTCATGGGGGATCTACTCTTCCGCCACTGCACAGTGTACGTGGATGATATAAACATTGCCTCACGCAATTTTGAAGAGCATATGGCAAATGTGCGCCTCGTTTTCACCCAGCTCCGCGAAGCCAACTTCACGCTCAATCCGAGAAAATGCCGTTTCGCCTGTCCGTCCACCAAAGTGTTAGGATACGTAGTCTCTAAAGAAGAGGTTGCACAAGATGAGTCGAAGATCGCCGCGGTTAAAAACTTTCAGATTCCCCGCACTGTTACCCAGCTGCGAAGCTTCACAAGTCTCTGCAGTGTTTACAGAATGTTCATCCAGAACTTCTCTGAAATTTGCGCGGTCCTTTTGGATCTCTATACCGAAAATAACAAGGACCTAAAGAAGAACAACACCTTGGACTGGCGCGAAGAGCATCAGCAAGCATTCGACATGTTAAAGGAAAAGATGACCACAGCTCCCGTGTTAGCTCATTTCCAGGACAATCTGGAATCAGTTATACACGTTGATAGCTCTATCGCTGCCTGCGGCGCTGTCCTGGCTCAAAAACATCCCGAGGGATTACGGCCAGTGAGCTACTGCTCTCGGAAGTTTTCCAAGACTGAACGCCTGATGAGCGCCATCGAGAGAGAGTGCTCCGGTTTGGTATACGCCGTCGAGACGTTTCGCCAATACCTCGTCGGTCGGCCCTGCACAGTAGTTACCGACCATCACAGCCTTCTCTGGATTCAGTCTCTCAAGACTCACAACCAGAGACTGGCTCGATGGGCTACTTTCTTGGGATCTTTTGAGCTGAAGGTGATCCGCCGAAGTGGTGAAGATCACACGGACACCGACGCGTTGTCGCGAGCAGCGGTATTCCCGGCATCCCCAGAGAACCCTTAAGAAGATCCCATGTCTTTACTAGCTGTCAACCACGTGTGTCAAATGCAGAGAGTTTACATTCGAACTGAGCAGATCGCAGACAAATTCTGCGGCCAGATCATCAATGTTCTGGAAGGAGCCACAAGATCTCCAACGGATCGTCAAAACAGATTGCCTACAGGATTCTACTTGGATAATGGAATCCTACACTTGCAGACCTCCCCCGACGGTCTTCGCAAAGACACTCTTGTCCTACCGAAGACCATGTGGAGCGACATCTGCGCTTCCGTTCACGACGAGCGGAGCGGACTTGCGCACCTGGGATTTCAAAAGTGCTATGATGTTATTTCTGCCAGATCTCATTTCCCGCGAATGGCCAAATTCATCCTACAATACTGTGCCTCATGCACAATCTGCCAGACGAGAGGATGGGCCCGTCACTCTAAGGTTGGAAACCTCCAATCCTTACCAGTTCCCCCTCGGATCTTCCACACCATTTGCGCGGACACCGTCTGACCTCTGATCCGTAGCAACAGATACAGAGACATTCTCACATGTGTATGTGAGCTGTCTTCTTTTCTCATTGCTAAACCAGTTTTCAATCACTCAGCAACAACCGTCGCCAAATTCCTCCTACAAGATGTTTTTCTACGCTTCA
Organism: Isohypsibius dastychi; assembly: GCA_034696485.1. Classification (NCBI taxonomy): domain Eukaryota; kingdom Metazoa; phylum Tardigrada; class Eutardigrada; order Parachela; family Isohypsibiidae; genus Isohypsibius; species Isohypsibius dastychi. Next base: position 22,438 of record JAQIWT010000211.1, on the reverse strand, counting down.
GTTTTCCTCACATCATCCGCAGCGACTGCGGAGGAGAATTTATGGGATCCGTAGTGCAAGAGCTTCTCAAGATGCTCCACATCAAACACCACCCGAGCTCCGGCTAGCGACCTCAGACAACGGGAGTTGTTGAGCGTAGCCACCGCACGCTGGGAAGCATATTGAGCAAAATTTGTGCGGATTACCAATCTGACTGGAGTGCCTGTCTGTCATGGACTGTCTTCGCTATAAACGGGAGCGTGAACGCAGTGACGAAGCTCAGCCCGTTAAAGCTTGTACACAGAGTTGATTGCATGTTTCCCTCCGAAGTGTCCCTACCAGTGAAAGCCGAGGAACCCATGCTGCAAGACGTTGCAGAAAGAGTTCCGCGACCTCTACACTTTTGCCGGTGCAAATATACATGAACATCAACGGTACGCCGCAGCATACTACAACAGAGACCGCAAAGAATTGACGTACAAGGTTGGTGACCAAGTTCTGTTGTTTGCACCTAACCGCTCCCCAGCCTCTAAGAAGCTCTCGCATCCGTGGCAAGGCCCATACCAAGTGCTACGCTAGACTGCGCCTAACAACTACCAAATCAGTTATTTCCGTCCTGGCAGCACCCAGCCAACAGTCGTCAATATCGCGCGTCTGAAGCCCTTCACGGTTCGCCAAAACGACCTCACATCGTATCGGACGACGACGATTCCGTTTGTGAGTTCCACAATAACGCATCAACCAGTGACACTGACCCCGGAATGCCAGTACTGCAACGAAATGGCAACGACCAGCAGCAAAACAACGACCATGAATCCCAAGACAGCAGTGATGGAGAACCACTGCCAGTGACTACTCGGACCACTCGCCGTATCACGACCAAGAGTCCTTCCCCAGCAAAGCTAACAATCCCTCTGAAACCTGCGACTCCACCTAAAACAACTGTTTCAGTCAAATCTGCCACGCCTATCGTTGCGACTAAAGCAGTTCCTCTAACTCATTACCCAGGAGCTCCCTAGCTAACTCCAGCCATCAAGCTGCCTGCAAGTTGAGGTGCAGCAAAGAGCTCTTCCTCAAATCAAGCAGCCGCAGGAAGCGCGTACACCGCAGCGAGTACCTCCGGAACCCAGCCAAAACCAGCGCAGATTCGAAAGAAAAAAGATCGCAGTAAGATTGCAACAACCACAATCTCAGAGGGGATCCGCAGAAGTGTAAGACTCAGAGCCAAAACTCCTCAGGTCATGAGTATGCGTTCAGTTGAGAAACCAACACTCGCACCTCAATCACCTTGGAGTAAATATTTTCTTCTCTTCGTGCTCTTCGTCTGCATGTCACAACTCGGAGGTTCTGTTAAGGTTTCCCTCTGCGATTGCGAACAACAAACCTTCAGCGGAATTTCGGATTCAGCCCATTATACCGAATGCGAAAAGGTCCCTGAAGCTCCTGCTCCCAAGAGTGGCATGTATCGGGTTTACGCCATGAAGCGACCAAAGAACTCAATCAAGGCAGTTGCATGCAAAACATCACTTAATGCTGTGCAAGTAAGTACCTTCTTTTGGGGCTCAACGGACACCGTTGCCAGCACAAAGAAGAAAGAAGTTACGCCAGAAGAGTGCAGACGTATGTTCCAAATTTTGGACTTCTATTGGAATCCTATGGTAAAGGATCCAAACAGCAAGACATACTCATTTTCTGGACATCCAAAGCCGACATCACGCTGGCTGTCCACTTCAACGAGTACTACCATCAACTGCTACGCAGAAGAGACCACCTTACAAATCTCAAACGACCAAGTGTCTTCTATGCTTGGACCACTGCACGACCAAAAACAAGTGGGTTCAGCTATGAAGAACTTCGTTACTTTTCTTTGGAGCGATCTAGATGAACCTCACAAAACTCCCTGTGAATATCAACTGATCATGGAAGGAAAGTGTACAATCTCCAATATCGAAGGTGCTAAAGTAAGAAATCGAGATAGCCAAGCGCAGGCGGATTTCATCTTGAATCAAGAACAGGCCACAACGAACTGTACATTTCCAAACGCTGTCCACACATTTGTGAAAGGCTACCAAGACGTCCTCGTTTCCTACAACATCGACCGTACCCAGGACCCTGGTGACCCGGACAATTTTCGCCGCTATCGCCGTTCACCAGACAACTCAACAATGCATCCTGTTACCATATTCTCCTCCAACCAAAACGAAGAAACTCAGTTTCTGGAACAGCAGCGTCGTGAGAACCCAATGAACCGGTTTCGTGAACAACGACACGAACTTCTCACCCACCATTAACCCCGCCCACGATTAACCGCTGCTTAATTTATAGCCTCAACGTCGGATCCTCAGTTTGCTCTCCCCACTCCACCATCCACCAGAGCCACATCCCCATACAGATTGTCACCAAACACGGCCCCTTCACTTGCCCTGGTTCCAACTGCAGACTAACGGCTAGATGAGCAACAACGGCGGTCGCACCACGACATTGAAGAACAACTTAACTTCGAGGACTTTCGCCTTGAAACACATCGCGTCCAACAACAGCAACTCCTGGCTCCACGAGTTAACAGTCCACCCCTACGAACCAGTCCAGCTCGTTGTACTCCTATACACCATCCCACTAGACCATACGTTCGCCCTTCTTTACCAGCTCGTACAACTCCAATGCCGATCAACCCCTACTGGGTACCATCAGGCGCACTCTCGTTGTTCCTACAGACTCCCAGTCCTCCATCCGCCCGTATCGTAGGATCAAATCCGTACCAACTACGAGAAAACCAAATCGCCCATAATTAATGGCAGTCGGATCGAATTACCGCGGTAGCGAACACGCTGGCAAAAGAAGTGCTTCATTTGGATTGTGACTCTCGACGAAACCGCGCCACGCTTCTATCACTATTCTGCAGGTTCAGCGGTGTGCAAGCAGCCCAGCTCCTCAGTTTTGATGACTGCCATAGTATCAGTTCTCATGGCAGAAGCGCTTTGCTTTATCAGTGTACTAAGATTACTGGAAACATTGAAGGCACTCCAACCAAGTGCGGAATCGAGCCAAGCTACCAGAATCGCTCAATCTCTCGGGACGGAATCACGCTACTGCCTACATTAATCAGTTGCCTCCATGACGCTAACTATGCTCTCATGAACCAGACCATTTTCACTTGGAATGCGAAAGCCAACGACTGGACGCCGGCCAACAAAACGATAAATATCGTTCATGAACACCTGATTGCCACATTCGACATCGATATCGACTCAGAGGTTATTACTGGCCTGCGTGATGCCCCAGGGGCTTTACCGAACTACGTCGATATCCTGGGACAGCTCGCATCTGCGATGGACACACGAGCCTCCTCGACACTTCTGGACTTTCTCCAAGCTGACAAGACTGACACCCACGTGCCAGATGTACCAGGTACCATTACATCTATCTTCTCTCATTGAAAGCACTTACTCATCGGAACCGGAGTGCTTCTTCTAACTGGTGGTATCCTCTACATCAGTACTCGAATTTTTGGGTGTGCCTCAGTTACTCGAGCACTCTGTTGCTGCTGGGCGTTCAAGTTGTGCAAGCGTCGACCAAAAATGGAGGTCGATACTTTGCATGCAACTCACAACGCACAGCAGAATCAAGCCTTTCTACACCGCCTTCCCTACGGAGAGACTCTTCTACAACCACGTAAAACTCTGCTCACCATTCTTCCATCGGATACTGCCCCAGCATTACCTCCGATATTCGTTCGAGATCGCTGACAGCATGAAAATTTTCACCTTTCTTCTCGTCTCACCCTCTTGTCCTGTACAGTCTCATTCTATTTACGTCACCACGACGCCAATAATCCCACGCATATGTTTATCATGAATATCTACGCCACACTTTTAGAGGATTACCCAACGCCACTTCTCAAGCCCACCATACAAGACCAAGAGCAGTCGTTCCATTCGTCGATTAGCCCCTCGATCCTACTACATCATCTCCCAAGTCATCCTATCGACAGCAACGTTGGACGACACTGCCAACCAAGAGGTTTTTTATCGACTCCTGCAAATCTCCAAGCTTTTTGACACGCTGTCACATGCCTACATCGTTCCTCAGCGATCTGGTATGTGGGTAACGGAGACTTCAACTTGTCGCCCATTCAATTATACAGCACAGCCTCTGAACGACTCAAGAACGCGTCCTTGTTAAACAGATGAGTCCCCTGATGGTACAAACTGAGTCCCTCACTGCAGGAGAACTCATGATAAAATCCATATATCACGATTATTGCTACTCCCCCTCCGGTATTAAAACCCGTAACCTTTTCTTCAAATGCCTCCAATACTTCACGCTCTTCGATCGATCAAAACTCGGCGAAATTACCATCTACGGATTTGGCAAACATGCTGAACATCAAGGCTTCATGGAATACTGAGCGTACTACAACAAAAAGCGCGGACGTTTTCCACTAAAGAAGGAGTCATTTGTAAGTTATCACCAGCCGGCATATCACCTCCTTACTGTTATGTCACGTTACCATTAGTGCTAGTCTCGTCTCTTCACCGCTTGTCTTATTGTGCACGTATGACTGTATCACCCTCAAGGCTTTATTCAGCTACCACGCTCAGCTACATTAGCTCATGCGTGCTGCTGAAAACATCGAGTTAATTTGAGTTCTTGAAACAGTTCAATAAAAACCGTCTTGCAACATCGCCCTTTTCCGTTTACACAATACTTGGTAGAGAGCAGCTACTGAGCACGTTACAGTGATACGATCCAGTCGGGGGCAGCAGTAAATGTCTTTCCTCAGAAATAGCGACTACATTTTATAATTACCTCCACTCACGCTGCTTCATTACTCACAACGCAATACTCGCTGTTATCGCATTATTCATCGTTACTCGTCTTGAGTGTTCACATTAATTTTGTATGTCACTTGGCCGATTAGGTAAATCGTAAATGTTAACCGCATATACAACAGATTCATGCAACTGCGAACACACACTCTCAATCCTATGAGATAACTCCAAATTAATCCGCAATGTCGGAGAACAGTGAATAAAACAGGTTGATAGAACCTGTAATTCCTCCTTGTGCGCTCTGTTGATTCAAAACTAGAATGCGTTGTTAATTGGTACTGATTTCACCTCGGCCCATTTCAAAAACTTCAAACTTCTTCGAGATTTGTTCCAGTTTCGAAAAAAGGCAAAAGCAATGCTGGCAATAAGCATTCGTTTCAACTCAAGCTCGGTGCGCTCCACCCTTATCTCAACATAACAAGCCTTTTTCAATCCCACGAAGATTATTTGCGGCACTCCATCGAGCAAGTCAGAGTTTTAAGAACCTTAGTAGTCAGTGAATATCAAATCTGTTCACTTAAAATATCTCGAGGCGAACCGAGTTCCTATTCAAGAGACGGCTGAACCGGTTTTTCGATTCATCGAACAAACTGCGAAAGTTGGGCTAACGAACGAAGTAATCTCAATACGTTAATTTATTAATTTTAGATCTTTCATACCAATTATCATGCTTGAACGGTTGCTGATTTCTTTCTGAACAGATATTGAAGGTGAAGGTGTCTAACACAATGTTCTGACCAACTCGCCAGATCCGACGTTTAATAATTACATTTATTTCGCAGACAGCTCAACTTCCGGTCATCAACAGTTGTCGGTTTTTGGTGACGGGCAAAGTGAACAGCTGCGTCTTCGAACCCCTTCACGACAGCTCCACAAAAACAGAAATATATCTTTGGTTGGACGGGTTCATTTAACACCGGAACATCTATTTTTGGTTATTTGCTTCCTTCTTCTTGTTTCTTCTGCAAATCATTCTCCGTTCCTGCACATAACCAGAAAGATTAAACTGAACTAAACTAAATAATAAGAGAAACATGATGTCACTAAATAAAAAGCGAATCCCCACTCTTTTTATGAAAGAAATAATTCGCACAAGATAAATTCATAAAATTCTACAAAAAAAAAGATTCTTTCCGCGAAAATTTCGTTAAATTTCTTGTTATATGAATTCTTTCTCAAACTTTTTTCCAATAAAACTTCCCGATCAATTTTAATTTTAACCCTGGCCAAAAACTGTGGTATAACATACCACGAGTGACGGCTGAAAAACGGAGAACACTTTTGAGAATTGAGTTCAAAATGTTTTCCATTTTGTTTATGTGATAGTAATGGTTTCTCTTGCAGGAGCTAACGTCGACGAATGTCAGCATATGGACCAGTTTAAGGTCCACACGTTAAGCGTCCACGATTTAATCTTCGGACATACGATTCATGTTCAATACCATATTCAGTATCCCGGACAAATCATGCTCATTGATTGCAACATTCCTCACGAGGTTAAAAAAAGAAATTCATGCAGCTATGCAAAATGACAGACAATTTATTTTTCATTCCAGGTGATCAACATGGAAACCTCGGTGGCCTCTGCGGTCAACTTTTCGAGCGAGGGATGGCTTCACGAGTCGGATGCCGTTATTGACAATCTCGTGCATGTGAGTAATCAATACCTCACTTCTATGGTATCCAAGAGTGAATTTAAATTTCAGTGTCTCAACATAATTTTGAGTCACTCGCGACTTGATGCTGATACTAAACCAACATAATGAGGGAACTCCAAAATATGTTGTCCATGACATCAAACCGCATGTGGAGTAACCTGGGACAATTCGCACGCGACAATGGTTGGGAACACGCGAAACCGGTCAAAGTCACGGTTGTTGGGATCTGTTCTCTTGAAAACGTATGCACAATTTCTACAATGATATTTTCTATATTCTATGAGTTTTTTCGTCCTCTTCTTCCAGCAAAATGCGCTCCCGAGGAGCCGACCCTGTAACCGTGAACTCGAGTTTTATAACGACTACGCTCACGTAAACCGAATATATATTATATGATACCTCCAGTAGTTATTCCATTGAATTGTAGGATCGATCGAATGACGCGAAAGCGGTGGTAGCGACTGGTGGAACTAATACGTTTGCGAATCGTCGTGAAGTGGCAAGCCTTGAATGACTTGGTTTGAACCTAATTCAGATGCTGGTTATATGAATAGACAATCAATATCACTGCTTCGGATAAAGAATCTATCACCAACCGTGCAGTTTTGAAGAAGAGGAAAGAAAGAGTCATTCCAAAGGCGACGTCGAGAAGGACATACGTTACATTTGTCCAATATGTGGTGGACGTCTAGCTCATGAGAGCTCCTTGAGTCGTCACTGACGCTTGAAGAAACAGTAAGCTAGAGAAAATGGTTTTTTGGTCTTTTCATTGTCGACGTTATGTGGTCTCAAGTTTTGAATAAATGTCTATATGTTGATGTGGTTCTTGATGTCGAAGCTGTCACTGAACTAGACACAATAATCTTATTTGTTGTTCATTTGATGCAACATACTCCCGAAAACAGCCTGCAGCAACAAAATTCCGAGTCCATAAAGTGTCTTCTTTATTTTATTTTGTCGGTGTATCTTTTCTTCATTCACTAGCCAACTTTATCAATAATGTCGCCTCTCCTTTCCATTCTTGCGATCGTCTTCATGATCCTAGCTTCCTCGGTTGAGGGCGAAGCCAAGGGTTGTCTGGGTTGCCAGGTCAAAAGCTCCATGCACCTTGTGCATTCAAGAACTTGTCTGATGTCTGCTTGCAGGAATGGCTGAAGAGCTTTAAGAAACTATTTTCGGATGTGAAACACCTTGACCTGAGGAATAACCCATAACTTACATGTCTCCCATCTTTCCCTGTACTCTACTCGAAGTTTTCTTCTCTGGAAAATTTTTTTATTGACCAACACGACCGCATGTGTTGCGTCATCCAATTGATCGAACCGAATAACCCTTGTCGTCAACGCAAAAAGACGGATAGTCAGGAGGTGAGTTCATCGAGACCATCTCAAACAACTTTGTAGCATACTGCCATATATCAAAGGTTAGTGGACACCAATCGTCGGCATCCATTATAATGTTAGCTTTGCTTTTTTTACTTCTTGTCTTGATTGTCATTGCCCTTGTAGTCGTTTATCGACGAGGACAATGCGCGGTAGACCAGCGGTTGCGAACTCGCAATTATGTGAGTAATAAGCGCTCACCATTATAATTGAATAAACACTACCACATTTCCAAGTTACCATGCGATGGAAGAGACAAAAGATTCATCGCAAAAAAGCATCTGATAACACGGAACGCGATTCACCAACAAAATCTAGCGAAATTACGAGCATGAATACCTCTCGCACGGATGTCCCACATCCTTATACGCCTTAAATCTTATCTTTTTTTTATCTGTGATTTGTTTTGATGCAGTCAATAAACTTCATTGCATACCAGTCGGAATCCGAACCTCCACGTTCAATAGATGTGGTCAACTCTAAGGCTGTCTCTAAAATCGACAGCCCAACAACTCTCTCACAAATCACCAGCGCGATTCTATCACTAGCTATAGTGAGAAATGGCCGCGTACCAAGATTATGGAGAATTACAGCAATCGATCCTCGATAGTCTTGATCGATGACACCTCCACCAATTGAATAATTCCATGACAATCCAAAGCGTGCGGCTATGGCATAGAGGGGGAGAGCGATCTCAGTATGTACTCGGAATGTCAACTAGCGTATGAAATACATACAGATCCGGCCAGATGTAACTGGTGGTACGATCACCATGACATTTGTATCAATCCAACCTTTTTTGTGTCGCAGGAACCACATAATCATGAACACTGATGTGGAAAACAGAACAACATAATTCGCACAAACCAGAATGTTATTGTTTGAATATCCCACTTTCGTAAGTCGAGTCCTACTGCTTGGGATGAACCATACGAGGGCGAATGCGCCAGATTCCACAAACGAACACAGTGGAGAACAGGTTGTTTCATAACGAGAAAAAATGATGCATAATGCCGTTGTTCGCCAACCAGCTTATAAACCTGAAAACTTGAGTGTTGTAAAAGTTAAAAAAAATTACCCATTGTTTTATGCTGATCTTATGCCAAAACTGACAATTTAGTAGACAGTTGATTAATTAAATGAGAGAAAAAATTAGTATAAAAAAGGCAAGTGACCCTCAACATCATTTCTTCACAATTCGCTTCAGCCATGTCTAAAATGCGCAAATTGATGACTGTGATGAAAAAAGTTTTTATTATCGCGCTTGACCCCTTCATGTGCATTGTAAAGATTTGAGTTCAGTTTTGCATCCGGTCATGATCTTTTTGTTTCTCGCAGCTAGTGTGCCATGCTGATGATCGAAAATACAATTTCCCTTACCAATGGTTTGATTCATTCGAGGAACTCAATGCTTCAAAACTTCCTCCGCGTGAAGCATTCGACGACGAACTCAAAAATACCCGAATGTCTGAGGATGATTATGCAGATTGTTTGAAAGTATGGAACAGAAAACATAATGACAACACAATGACAACATTCGAGGACTATCTTTGCTTCTATAACTGCAGTGATGTTAAACCGCTTTCCTTCACGGTTGAGCGAATGCTGCCTTTTTACCTTGAGCGTGAGATTTGCATGTTAGGGGATGCTGTTTCATTGCCAGGGCTGTGCAATCGTTATCTATTCAAAAATCAACCTCCAGCAATATTCTTTTCCATGTTCTCGGAGAGTGACAAGGTTCACTATCATAGAATTCGCGAGGAGATTTGTGGTGGGCCTGCCATAATTTCAACCCAATTTGTGGAAAAACCACGACTGATTTTGGCCCTGAGCACGGTGTTCCGCGAATGCGTAAGGCAGAATTAGGTTTGGATGCAAACAGCTTGTATCTATCATGTCTGGCACAGAACATGCCAACCGGTCATCTGATTCGAAGGAGGTTTGTGATGGCGAAGTAAATGACAATTCATTTTCACATGAACTTGTTTTTGCAGACTTCAGTTTGATTTCCGTCCGGGGACTAGGCGTCATCCAATGAGTGTGATTTGGTTGGAAAATCAGTCGCTAGTCCTCGGCAAACCTATACAGCATCATGGAAGCGTTGGAGAAAAAATGATTTCAGCGGCAGGACATCACGATAAGGCCGATGGATGGCTCCCTGGTGTCGAGTCGGGTGGGCGAGTGTTTGAGTTCAACGGGGTAAACCTGTGTGCTTAGCTTTCGAGTGTGTTGTTTACTTTTTTCATATTTACTGCAGGTGCATGGTACACACTCATCCACCTTGTGAAATCGACCAGAGTGTTAGCTTCACACACTGCAAACTATTCACTCATCAATACGATGCATTTCAATGACGTTTGGCTCAGTTGGAAGAAGTCTGTGATGAAGTTATTGTCAAGTGGGAGTGTGAGTTCCGACAGGAGTCAAAATCGGATGAAAACCTTCAGAACTTCTATCAGCACCATAAAGAGGCGTCCCTGTAACAAGCCAAGGCATCGACCGGAGAAATCTCAACCGATATCATTGAAGGGAGATATTCGAAATCGCAGAAGTTAATATACACGTTCCGGAACACTTGAAGGGAAAGTGTGATGAAATGGCACCACTTTTTCGAAATGTGATGATACAGAAGCGCCATCTCAGTCCCCTGATGCAACAATATGTGGATACTCATGAAAAGGTCGTTTTACTGAACGACGAGCTATAGTTGGGGTTCAAGAAGCAAGAAAAGTGATAATTATAACACCACTATGATAATTCTATCTTTGCCCCGGGTTGGTTGTGGTTAAACTTTACCAGGTCTTGGAGTGGGATCCAAAACCATGTTTCCGGGTTTTCAAGATGATGTAATTGCTGAGCGGACAAAAGCGGACCATGGTCCAAATAAAAAAAAAAATCGGTGAACTGATGAAACTGCTTGGAAACTCTGGATGCTGTAGGACTATCATGTTAAAGGAGTTATTCACGAGCACCAACTTTGGAGATGCACTTAAGTATGAACGTGCGGTTCGCAAACCGACTTCTTTAGATGCGGAAGAAGTTAATTTCGAACTGTTTGGGATGACTGTGCGACGGACGAAAACAAAGTGTGACCTGCCGATTCAGATAGGCTCCTTTGTCTACGGCTATGCAAAACTGCAAATGCTCGAGTTTCATTACGATTCTCTCCTCAAAGTCATCCCAAGTAATCTATTGGAGATGATGCTGACAGGTGAGAGTGTTATATTGTAATTAGATTCTAGTCAAGGTTTGGAGAGTTCTCATTCTGGATACCGATAGTCTCTACCTCGCGATAGCGGGTGAATGTCTTGAAGATGCGGTTAGTGAAGAAAACCTTGCAAATTTTAATTTTCTCAAAAAGAATTGGCTTGTACCTGACATCGGAGATGCTGAATATTTCCTGCAACGGCGAAAGCCGGGGTTGTTTCACGAAGAATTTTGCAGAACAAAGGTGATAGCTCTCGCACCTAGACTGTACATTGCGATAGGTCCAGGTGCGTCTACAATGGCTAGCAAAGGTATTCAGAAACGGGCGGAACTACAGGAACAGCAGTTTTTCGACACCCTATTCACAACGATTCCGCAACAGGCAACAAATGTGGGCTTCCAGTATTCGGATGATTACCTCTTCATAGTGCAAGCGCGCAACGACATTTCTTCATGTGAAACGTGGGGTGAAATTAGACGGAATACACACTACAGCTCTGAAACTCACAACAAAGGATCACACTCCCCCTGAGGATGGAAAAATTGGAGAGGAGTTTAATGAGCCCATTTGAATTTCGGGCACCATTCACGTGTGTTGCTTCTGGTAAGAGAATTATTCAGTCTGTTGTTTTAACTCCTAGGCAGTGGGTTGTTATTGTTGTTTCAAGGAATGACAAAACGTGGCAGAAGCACTTTTTTGCATCGCGTTCTAGTTGGGAGACTCTTTGAACCCTTCCCAGAACGTATATTGTGGTATTTCGGGGCTGCTCAGGTTAGTGAAATTCCCGAGACATGTATAGAGTATATGATATGTGAGTGGGATATTGTCATTCAATAGCCTTTCATAGCCTTTACACGCAGAGCTTCTTCATTCCATCCCTAATCTTACCCTTCGTGCCGGTCTGCCGGATTATCAGTCAAGTGACGTTTGAAAGAGTGCGCGAAATGCATTGATTGTGATTGATGACCTGATACAAGAAGTTCCTGGACAAAACCGAGGAATGAGCAAGTTTTTCTCTGTACATTCTCATCATTCTCATCATTCTCATCATTACATACATTCTCTGTACATTCTCATCATTGGGAGTCAAGTACGTCATCTGAGCAACCAATTAGATTGAGTGAGCAGTTTGCAACAATCAGTTTTGCTTCAGGCAGTTCACCCTGCTGCGGTTGCAAGCCCGTTCTCGTATTTAATCTGTGACTCATCCTGTGACTGTGCTACAGATTTGCGTTTTCGGTGTTCAGTTTCTGATGAAGATTTTGGATTCAACGCTGTATGAAAGTAGATCATGCAGTTGCCTGAAAGCTTACAGAAAATTTAAGTTTTATGAGTTTTCTGGCCGAGTCGGAGAGTTTTGGCAGTAACTGTGCTATCACCTAAAACTTCCAACAAACTCAGTTGATCAGATTCCAAGAGATTCGGCTGAACGTCCCCAGTAGACAACTACCTTTGACTGAGACTGATGAACGGATATTCGTCCTGAAGAAACATTCTAACGTCAACTAGCACGTTGAGAACTGAAGCAATCTAACCGTTTCCTGGCGGCCCTGAATAGTAACAAGAACATTTGGTCATTCTAGCTCGTGCGGTTGTTCGCCACTTTCGTTTCTCCAACAAAGGCAGATATGCCACCCAGAAAGAGACAAGCTCGAAAATTTTATCTGGTACCCACGGACTTGACGGAGACGTTGTTAGAGGACATTCGAACACGCCTACATCCATCCGACAAGGAGTTGATGAGTCTGAAGATTGAAATTGAAAACCTACTGGCCAAACCGTTGATTTCTGAAGAATTAAAAGCCAGTCGGCTTTCTACATTGCTACAGAAATTTTTATTTGTCAGGGCAAAAAATGCTTCACTCAAGCCCGCGGATGCAAGCGATCTATCAAGCAGTGGCACGACAAAACCAGAGCCACGGGCTAAACTCAGTCCTCCAGGGATCAACCACGAAATTCTTGGAGCCAAGGTCGACCCGCCATCGAAAAAGCGCAAAGTCGAGCGGAGTGGCTCAAAAGGAGGTGAAGAAGTCGTGTTGTCTGATTGAACAGTCCGGGGTCGATTCCCAACAAACCATGCAGTAGCCTTCTAGAATCAAGAGAAAATATAATTCGCGGAACTATTTCTACCATGACATAGCTGACTCACTTCCATAATCATCCCTCTTGATAATTGAACCATGTTCAGGGTAACCCAGAACTTCTTGTTGTGAAAAGAGGCTATGGTATCCGTGGAGAAAGTGATGTTTCTCAAAATTGAAAGCGTATGGCTGAAAGAAATGGAGCGAAAACTAGAGAAGTGTTTCAAAACAATTCAAATTAGTAATTACGTGTGGTGAAACAGTTTTCCCTTTGAAGTTCAAAGCACAGCTTTGCATGGCAAAACACCATACACATCATAATTCGATTTGGTTGCTGGCCAGGAAACAGGTTGGATTCGATCGCATACTGTTGCCCCTTTGCGAAATTGAAGAGTTTATTTCTGTACGCTGGAAAAAGTATTTTACGGGTTCAGAGATTAGGGTCTTTTCTGTGTCTAGGAGAACAGCGGGAAAAAGTCCCGCCAGTCGCACATAAAGAACGGCTTCGGTCATAACGACCTTGAATTTCTCGGTGGTGAAATAGCTGATGAGACAGAATGATAGATTGCTTCGGCCTAGGGTAAGTTTGACTCCAACACCATTGAGCAGAAGCTTCTCTTGACTGATAAAATCCAGATGACGTGCATCACACACTTCAACTTACAAACTTTTCTCAGCGTGATTGTATCTCTTTTGGACTCCAAGGTTCGTTGTAAAAATTGTATCTGCACCTTCCATGATACCTGCGGTATCTGGATAGAAAACTGCGGATTGATATTGACTATCAGCAGCACTTGGTGAGACGGTGAAAATCTCTTAAGCATTGCTCTGGCAAAATAAAGACATTAATTTTAATTACCAGTACGGATAGATTTTCCCGTTCTGCGTTATGAGGCGTTCGGCAAATTCCATTTCCAAATGAACTGAATCAACTGTGCAATGCATAAGCCACAAAGATCACTTTGACACTGTCAGCGGCTAAAGTATCGGTAGCATCTGTAGCCGGAACGAGCGCGGGAGTTCCGTCGTCAAAGAGAATTTTGCACTTTAGATGCAACCATGTTTTTTGCCAGGTCTAAAGTCAGTTCCGGGTTGGCGGGAATGGCGAACACCAATGGGCCATAAGCCAGCCCCACGAAACTCCGAACCTGCATCCATGATCCCGACAGGAGCTGTATCTGTGTAGGTACCGAGTCAAAAAACTGAAGTTCAGATTTTTCCGCTGGGACACTTGTTTCGTGTAGAAATCCACGCACGATTAGAATGCTTCTAAGATTTTTTTGGTAATGGATCTCTTTTTACCTTTCTCGCTGTTCTGCTTCTTTTTTGTGGGTTTCGATGATTCCTGGTCGCTTTCAGTTTTGCTAGAGGAGTGATCGGATTTCTTTCGTTTCTTTTCGGCTACTGCGGGACTTGAAGCGACTGGTTTTTTATTGACCTTCTCCGGGTTTTTCGTTTTAGCAATAAGGATTGCGACTTTCCAGAATCGACGGGCTTTAAATTGACCTCCCAGTGCAGATTCTTCGAGTAAGACAGGGAGTTCGTTTTTTTCGGGAGACAGAGGAAGAGAGTTGTGGACAAAAATTCCATATCTTGGGCCTGCTGCCAGGTGGATCTCATGACAGTTGTTTGGTCGGATATGTATAACACAGTATAGTTAAGATAGTGGACTGAAACGTAGCAGGGTAAAGTGAGCATCAACAAGACGTAGACTGAGAGATGAAATGGACTTCTGATTTATGAGAATATACAGTGGAGAAGCGCCTCAGGGCGGTTATATGTAAATCGGAAGAAGAGACGTCAAGCTGAGTGATTATTGGCAGTGATTTGCACCCGACGCTGCTGGTTTCGACGAGATCACAAGGTATGAATATTCGTCTGCGTGAGGGTAAAATGCCGATGAATGGTGATTCATAGTTTCCAGCTGTCGTGAAAGTCTTGCTATCTGACCACCAGAGTATGGTGGCAATTCAAGAGTTGATGAGAGCTCTGATGAGAGTTACTGCTGCAGCCCAGTTGTAAGAACATGGGAGACTTTCAATGGGGTAGATAGGTAGTTGCGTTGGTCTGACCATCAGATGAGTAGATGTCATTCGAAAATTGAGGAGATGAGTATCTGCTCCATGTGTTTGTGACTGAAATTGGAACGAAAGCACATTCATGGGGATTTCATAAGAAATAGCACTGCGGAAGATCAGTTGTGAAAGAGGATGGGTTGTTCCTGGAGTAATTTAATGGTGAGTCTTCAGAGCTAACGAAGATGTATTGGTTAGTCATGGTTCTGTCCCGGCGTGATTGAGTTCTTTCTGGAGAAATAATTTATTTTCATCACATGGAAGTTTATTTGAGTATGTGACATGCTTCGTAGAAGGTCCCGGGAAAGTCAGTTTCTTCAGATGACTGTGGTTTGTATCTGAATGGGTGACGATGTGTAATGACAGATGTCACAGTGTAGATTGGACTCAAAAAAGTGCCGTGATTTGCTTTGGTGAACGTTGAAGATTAAAGTGTAACACGTACTACCTCTCCAACTGAAAATTTCGGTTCGCTCTGTGTGGACGATTGCCTCGACTGCTTCTCAAACAACATAATTGTGTGCCGTGGGTGCACTTCAGCTGGTGGCATATCGATCGAGGAATGTGTTGAAAGGTTGTAACTCTTAAGGATATTTCGGAGGTCATCAAGATAACGGTTGGTCGTTTTTTTGAACATAAAACGGTAGATTCTGTGCTTGAGAGTTTTGACTGCAGCTTCTGCAACAGTGCATTTGAGCTCGCTGTCGGTTGAATAGATTGAGATATCATGTTGTTTGAAGAGTTTGAGTACATGGGAATTGTAGAACTCTTTTCCTTGATCAGACCAAAATTTCTTGCAGATACAACCAGAGGAGGTGAAGATATCTTTAAGCGCTGCTGCTAAATTCGGACCAGACTTGGTTAGAAGCGGGCGACACCAACTAAACTTTGAGAAGATATCCACAACAATGAGGAAAAAGGTGGTGTTATAACTGTAAACTTTAACGTCAGACACATCGGCTAGGTCAGCTGCAAATGTAGCATCAATACCAGATACGACAACACTTTCACAAACAAAGTGGACACGACGAGGAGCCATTTGCGAATAACCTGCGCGCGCAGACATGAATGTTTTGAATATTTTTTCTGGAAACCTTGATACCAAGATTCTTCGCTGACCGATAGAGTTTTTTGATTGATCCGGTCAAACCAGCTGGACTATCAATTTCGAGGTACAGTTTCTCCAGTTCCTGGGTGGTTGCCTTTTCGATCCAAGCGATGATTTCTTCGACATTTTGGGTGGAAGCTGTGTCGTGACTATTGTGGACGGTGAGGACATTATCGCTGGTAGCTCGGAACTTGGAGAAAAATACTCATTCGTGTAGAGTTGTTAAATCTTTGAGGTATTTTTCGATGATGGCGACAGCTTCTTCTTCTCGGCCCACGACAGCTTCTTCGTTCCCAACGCTGGATTCGTCCAAAGGCAGCAATGGGATCACATCGGACGTAAACGGTCTCGGCGTTGCCGTCGTTCCCAAAAAGATCGAGAAAATGAGAATTGAAGTATTTAACCTGATTCAGATTGTCTTCAGCTGAAATGACGAGATGCGGTGAATGGTTGAGTTTGTTTGAGCTTATATAGATAGTAGTACTCACGAGTCAAAGTCTTTCCAGCAAGCCAATTCTTAGCAAAAACGTTAAGAGCTGAAACGGGCGACCGTTCCCAGAGCTCTACCAATGGACCAGGGTGTCTTCATAAATCTTCCGCCTGCTGATGGAATGTCTCCATGACTACTGTCTGGAACTCGGCGGCCGTGTTCTTCTTGTCACTGTAGTATTCGTCAAGGATTTTGCGTCCCTCCCAGTTCCGCCAGATGTTGACAGGCTCAGGTAGAATTCTCCATGAGGGGCGTAGGTTGTTGATCTTCTTGATAGGGCAGGATTTACCGGCACCAATATTACCTTCGAAACAGATGAGAAGTTTGGCCATTGTTGAAAGGTTGAGTTTCCTCGATGAATAGACGGTTGATGGTATAGTACGGTGAGGTTCGCTTACTTTATAGTGAGATGAAGGAAGTTACCTCTAGAATGTTTACTCTTAGTTATTCGTTTGCAGAGCCAATTTTCAATTTTGGAAACCATCAACCGACTTGTCAACGCCACAAAGGTTTGTGTGATCTGTCTCTTATGTAGAATGGAAGTCCAAAAAATGTGATTCAAGCAGATATGGATCGGATTGATAACGATACCAAGTGGGATAATGGACGATTATTGGGAGCAATAGAACACCGCAATAGCCCTTGTACTTGTGGTTTGGAGTTGATGTCTAACCCTTTCTTCAAGGAAGAGGTTAAAGATCAGCCGAATGTGTAGCTCAAACCGGATCAAGTGCAAAGTGATATGAGTGTGAGTGAAATCGACCGGACAAATTTTATTTGTATCGTTGTAAGGAGCGTGGATTGGAGTGGAATGTTTGTGTTCGTTCGAGTTTTTCGTTCACTGGTAACGATGGGGTGATTGTTTGTTATAAATGCATTGTTATGTGAGGCATCAGGAAGTTGAGCTTCAACGACCCGCGAATGTGAATCGTGAACATTTGAAGGCTAGCCCTGCTTGCGCAGCGGCTCTTTGAGAGAAGGATGTTCAGAACATGGAGAATCGTCGCAAGGTCTCTTATCTATCTGATAGCGATGATTCGAAGTGAACAAGTAATTGTGACTCAGTGTATGTCTGGTGTTTTTGTGACAATTTTTTATGAACATGTTATGGCAGGACAAGAGCGAACAATCGAAGAACTGAACTGTCGAGTATGGAATACGAGACGCTCAAGAGGCTATCAGAAATCCTCCAACAGAGAAAGAACCGAAAATCTCAAGGACCGACGCATTGGGAAGAACTCGTACAAAACCAGACCCGAAATCAAAACACCCCGGCAACAATCCCTGAAAGGCAACAAATGATTGAAGCGTTCAACAAACGAAAGCTGGGTTGCCTCTCAACAGCAAGTACTTCATGGAGTGTAATCCCACTTGCGCTCTTACTACTCATCACAGCTGCCTCCGCCACAGAATTAAACTCATGTGACTGCCGAAAAGCAGATTTCATAGGCATTGTTAACTGGGACCAGTTTATAACTTGTCCTGCAAAACCGAGAAATCTGGCCAAAACGGAGGTGAAATACGTGCTGCATGAAGAACAAGCGCCGCAAAAATCTTTCTTTGGAATTGGTTGTCGGCAAATCATTAAGGAACTCAAAGTCACCGGGTTCTTTTTCGTAGGTTACAACACGCAGAATTTTGCTCACAACTATATTTTTTCACCCAAGGAAGGTTGATCAGTGTACCAGAAAACGTCATGCTACACAAAACGAGGAGCACAATACCCGCTCCATAAAGAAAACGATCACCTTTGGCGATTCGAAGGCGAACAACTTGGCAAAGCAAAATGGATGTCTGAGGTTACCTACGAATCGGTTATGTGCGAAGTGGCAGAGGTAGAACTTTCTCAAAAATGCGAGACATGCCCTGTTGATTCGGTCATAGGGATCATAGCACAACAGAAATCGGACGAAGCTGCAACGATTTCACAAACAACCTATGTGTGGACTAACGCCGCAAAGACAACCGATACTACCTGTCAGAAACAAGTACAATTCGAGTCAACGGGAGAAATGAGAAAGATAGACGGACTGACTATTTCACGCAACGCGTCAAAACAGGTCGATTACCACCTTTCAAACGTAACAAAGATCTGCGATTTAAACTTAAGAGCATAAACGGTTGATAAGAACGATAACCTGAAAATTGAGATTATCCCGAACAACATTACGACAAATTTCGTTCCTGCGCGAGATTTTGGAAATTTTTTTTCAAACTTCAGAGCGAACTCAGTTACCGGTGAAAAATTAGTTCACAACATCATCGTCCTTTTTGCAGATTACTTGTCCCAACATTTCACGTACTACGCAGATAATGACATCGGCCGAGACAACTACGTCTATTATAATCTAGTGGATTCAGATTCTCGAGTGGATGAAATATTAAACCAACTGATAAGGAACACGGCCCTAACAAGCCCGTTCTCAGCAGCAGAAACCTTGAATCAGCGTCTCAGCTGGTTGAGAAGTTCAGAAGCGGTAGTTCAAAAGGTCACCAAAAATCTGGTCTCCGTAACAGTAGCCGGTTGTATCTGGGCACGACCCGTTTTAATTTCATCCAGCCCCAATTTTAAACCAAGATTTCTTTGTGTTTTATTATCTGTGTGCTCGACTGGATTAATCCTCAACATGTCGGAATCTGATTCGGATACCGTGTCTCGTTATAATCTACCAGCCTCTGCATCAACCAGCGTTTCTGGAGACGATGAAATGAACGGCAGCCCAATCTCCTCCATTGTTCCTCCCGCATCAAGCCAAGGACCAAGTCGGCGTCGAACTCACCATCGAACTCAGAAATCTGGCCCCAATATATCCAAACCTCTGACTCAGAAACAACGCTTGGAAATATTGGGAAAGAAACTGTAGGCCCAAATCGCCGTGCCGTCGCCAGGTGAGAAGAACCGAAATCACTCGGTCGTAACCGTTCCATCAGGCTTCGGGGCATTTGGCTCAGATCGCTCACTGGTTGGTCGAGGTCGAGTTTATGATAGGTTAGGCAATTTTCCAGATCAAAATCGAACTTTTGTTCTTTCCGATACGCGCCACTTTAACCTTTAAACCCGAGACCTCCCAGCAGTTTGAAAGCGAAGTTGGCGAATCTGTCGGAACATATCAACTTGAACGAGCTTCTCCCAGCTAATCGAACCAATCAGCCGAGCTCAAGCTCTAAAAAATCTAACGATCAAGACTCGAATGAAGTAAAAATCAGCTGTTACGTGGACTGGTACAGAGCTTCTGAAGTTTTTCTCCTTATCGCTCTGATTATTTCCCTCGCATGTCTATTGCCTTGCAAAAATATGCAGGCGTCATTGTTGGCATCACTGGGTCAAAAGCGAGTTATTCTCTCGCTCAGTGGCTTGCCTACGATGCTCAATTTCATGTGTTTGCGTCTTCGCGCTCTGATAACATCTCCATTTGGTCGGAACTGCATTTTCCCACGTCCCAGCAATGCCTTGTGCGCGCCGCCGCAGCACCGATGCCCGTTCGATTCGGCCAAGCAATTCCCTCTTCCATGCGAGCTTGCTTCAAATGCGGCGATCCCGGCCACCTGACCAATCGCTGCAACCAGATCGGCTCAAACCATACTCAGCTGCCCTTTCGCGGAGCCCCCACCAATCGAGGTGGAGACGTGTGTTACCAGTTCAACGACGGCATGTGCAATCAATACCCTGCCCACGCGGACGAATTCACCGCTGCCTCATCTGCGAGAAAACTGACCATGGAAAATGGAACCATCCATTCGCCAAACCAACAGCCAATCGCCCGCCTGCTAATTCCACTCAACTTCAGAGCGAACTCAGTTACCGGTGAAAAATCAACTAACAACATCGTCCTGTTTGCGGATTACTTGTCCCAACATTTCACGTACTACGCAGATAAAGACATCGACCGAGACAACTATGTCTATGATAATCTAATGGATTCAGATTCTCGAGTGGATGAAATATTAAACCAACTGATAAGGAAAACTGCCCTAACAAGCCCGTTTTCAGCAGCAGAAATCTTGAATTACACAATGTGTTATAACATTCGTGACGCCACATTGCACGCCGGAGCCATCTGTCACTGTCAACAACGTCACCTAGACTACAAAGTGGATATCGACGGATCATGTCGTTTTCCGCAACCAAGCTCAGGTAACTTCGGAATTAGCCTAGATGGGCAGCAGGTAACGAAATACGAATGCCTACACAAAACGCCATTTTTAAGAATCAACGGAAGGTTGCACATCGCGAGAAACGGAAATTGGGACGAATTAAACTCAACGTCAAATGCAAATCACCTACATATTCGGACGGGATTTTTGCCAGAAGAGGATATTCTGACAGAAATCACACACACAGACCTGAATTATCGCATATTTTCAGTCCCACCATTTTTCACCAAAATAATGGATTTTATTGACGGCCAATGCCTTGAGTACTCAAGACGAGGATTTATCACCGACGAAATATCCCTAACCCAATTTAAGTCAGCATGGCACTTCCTAACTACGGCAAGATTTATCTTGGTATCATTACTGGTCGCAGGAATTTTAGCAAGAACATTATTCATCTTCTATCAAAGAATATCATTTTATCGTTACAAACGCGAAATGGAACACCTGGCCCTGTCATCGGCAGAAGAACAAGGGGAAAGCGTCTACCTGGAAAATGTGCAAGAAGTCAACATTATTGAGAATTTTTTAGATACCGAAACGGCAGATGACCACACCGAAGTGGCAAATTTGCGTTTGAAATGCGAGCAACGCATTAAGAATCTATCAGTCGATGCAAGTTCTATTTTTCAACGTAAAGGTGATCTCACCAAACTCGGAAAGATGGATAAAAATGAACCGGAGACTATCTGCGAAGAGCAATCCTCTTCAATTATCGCTGAGGATACTCTTGGATTTAAAATTGCCAACCTCGCCACGGCTATCAAAGAAATGCCACTCCTCTTGCTTTAATCGAGAGAAATCGGGGACAGGACGCAAAATGCGACAAACTGACCACCAGCACGGCCGAGATTTGCAAGCGTTTACCCGAGCTGACCACCAACCAGGCAGCCCTATTCGACCGCTGGAAAAAGATGGATCAAATGGTTATCGGATTGCGAGGAAGCATCACTCCACGCCTGTCTGCTGTTCAGGATATGTCAGATATCAAGATAAAAGAGGTACGAGATGAAGTGGCCGCGCTGCATGAAAAGTTTGAATCAACCGTCAAGATTTTCGGCAACATGACAATTGATCAACGAGAGAATAACAAGCGAAAGAGGATTGATGACCCCATCCGGCAACAGCCGCCAGCATACCAACCATTTGTCTATGACCCAGCTAATTATTTCCAGCAAATGCCACAGCCGATTTTTGAACAGCAAATGCAGCATGCCCAAGAGGAGCCGATTTCGAACAGCGAAAAATGGCATATGGCCAAGAAGAGCCGAATCCGAACTGGCAAGTCCATCACTTTTTCTAGTTATTCGTTTTAGCGTATGACTACCGTGTTAAAATCAAAAACAAAAAAAGGTTTTTACGCATGTTATTGTGAAAGAATCGTGTAACTCTGTTAAGGTGACCTTCCTTGTTTGAGTAACAAAATAATTATTTCCATTGCTGAATAGAGAATTCTTTTCTCTATAATAT
>JAQIWT010000210.1:0-28479 GCA_034696485.1 Isohypsibius dastychi | reverse complement strand
AAAAATAACAAAATCCCCAAAAATAAAAATGTAATTCCAAATCCAGCGAGACCAATGCCGATCTCTGCAAAAAAGTTTCTATCAATATTCCAATGGTCAGTACTGTAAAAATCTTGACTTTCAACTTACTCTGAAAATCCGTTACTTGGATCATAGCTCAATCCAAAACAATGAGATCTCCGGAGAGCGAGAGATTAAATTTCCCCAATGTTCCACGTCAGCTCTTTCGATGTAGCCGATCTTGGTGGCGCAAGAGCTTCCCAATCCTGATCAGAATGTTGAATGAATAAGCCAAGGATACCAGATTAAAACCGATGTTGCTCCCAAGGTTCGCAAACAGTCTCCGGCCGAGCACAGCAAGAGAAAATGTTGGAAGATGGCACAAACAAATCGAGAAAAGGACAATTTGATTGTAAGATAGACTGATCTTGCTGATTACTTTCGTTTGTTATGGTTTGCACCTACTCACTTTTGTCGCATCTAAATACCCATCCTTTGTCAACCCACGCTCATCGTAGTCACTGTGGACAAAGTAGAGGGCGGTCTCCCCTGTCTTATGTGACCATAAAAAATAAGTAATCAACGCGTCGGCCAATCAACAGCCACGAGAAGCAGCAGATAGCAGAGCAATCGGTCGTGCTTTGCTTTTGGAAAACCGGAAACCCTATTTGGTTCTCTGAGAAGATTAGTTGAAGTTTGTGGTCTTGTATCGCTTATTCTACTCGTTGGAATAATCAGCATTATCACGTCCACAATGGTGAGTCGAAGAGTTTTCGTTTGTGCGTGAATTCGGGAAATTACCACAAATGTTTACCATGAGTTCTTCAGTATCTTTTTGTCAGAAAGTTGGCTGAATGTTATTCATGTCGCTTTGTTTACAGCCAAAACAAGTAAAAGAGATCAAGGAGTTCCTCTTACTCGCTCGGAGGCCAGACGCTAAAGGTACGTGATGCATGGATGGAAAGCTTTGCAGTTTAATGGCATTTCGATGGTTGCAGTTGTGAAGATAAAGAAGAATAAGGGCAACGTCAAGTTCAAGATCCGATGTAGCAGATTCCTTTACACCCTTGTCCTTGAGGATAAGGAAAAGGCTGACAAACTCAGACAATCCCTTCCCCCAGGTATGTCATTTGATACACGGCTTGGATTTGTGCTTTTATTGGAATATGGCTGATCTTTTCGTATTCTTTCGCATTTTATGTGCAAATTTTAATTTTGTAGGTGTCCAGGTGAAAGAGGTTGGAGCCAAGGAAGTTACGAAGTCCAAGAAATGAGTTGTTTTTCTTTCGTCTGATTCGCATTCGATTCTGCGTTCTCGATCCATCGCTAATTGTTCGTTTCTGTTCTCGGTTTGTGAATACACTGGGCGACTTCGGTTGTTTATGGAATAAACCGGGAATGGTCCAGTTCTGCTATAAACGTCAAACGAGGCTCTTGCGTTAGGACTAAATTTTATCCACCTCCATTAGATATCAGGTTCTAATAATTACAAAGAAACTTTACTACCTTTTGGTACATCTAACAGTTCAGTAATCTAACCTAATAAATCCTGATAAAAACGACCGTCAAGTTAACAACATATGTATATCGAAATAGCCGAAAGATGAAGTGCCAACAAATCTTGAACTTCGTTTGAAAAAAGATACCAAAACAATAACTAACGCCTTGGACGTTCTCGTTCTCCACCATAATTATTTCGGTCCCGATCACCACCTCGGCCACCCCGGTTCCGGTCAAACACACGGTCATCGTTTCTGTTATTGAATCGGTCGTCATTCCTTGGTGGTCCACGTTCATCAAAGCGCGGTGGTGGCCTGCGATCATCGAATCTTGGACCACGATCATCGTTTCTGAAATTCCAAACCAATAAAAAAGAGGGCAAAATAACGAACACCCAGTAATACCTGTCGCGGTCTCTCCTGTCATCCCTCATAGGAGCTCCACGGTCATACCCATTACCACCGCGATCCCCATAACCTCCCGGTCGACCGCGATCTCCTCGATCCTGTCGAACATATGGAGAGCGATCTCTACGGCCACGATCATCGCGATCACGGTCGCGCATCGGTCCGCCTGCCGGAGGTCGATCACCATCACCAGCGGGAACTGGATCAGTCGCTCCAGTTTTCCGTCCACCGCGACCCCCACCTAGACAACACAAAGCAGGAATTATTAGAGGTTCCTAATTTCAGTATTTGTAGTTTGTACTGACCAAGGCGACGTGGCTTCCATCCCTTTACTGTTCGGCCTCTTTCGACATCAACCACTATGCGACGTCCATCGACGCGTTTTCCGTCGGCATGTTTGAATGCAGCTGAAAAAAGAGATCAGATGAAGAAAACGTCATACATTAAGACGAGTCCCCGCGGAGTCTATACATACAAAAAAGTTTTTAGCAGCTGTTTTTCTGATTTTCTCAACTGGGTGGTTCTCGCGAAGCTACAGAAACGACCACAATTACACCATGAAGTACGGAAGGCATGTAAGAAAATCTACTTACCCGGCTTACCTGCGTATACTTACGCACATAAAACCGGGGCTAAGGTGATTCTTTTTAATACAAAACCAATACAGCTGATCTCGAAACTGGAACACTTCGTCCAGCGAAAAGTCTGAGTCTCACCGCAAAAATGTACCTGATCTTACCATAAAGCGCTCGAACGAATTTTGTAATCCAAACCACCACAACCGTGAAATAATTACTATATTACCCCAAAATCTTTGAAAAACTCGTTAGTTCCAGATCGAAGCTGAAATATACTTCCCTGACTTTTTGCGCAATTCGATCATCTGATTGTTAGTGCAGAAAAACCCATAATTAACGGGCACGTTTTGCGTGCATACTTACCCTGCATATCGCGTTCGTGCTCAAATTCCACAAAAGCATACCCCTTGGATTTCCCGGAGCTCTTATCCA
The DNA here is from genome assembly GCA_034696485.1 of Isohypsibius dastychi. NCBI lineage: Eukaryota > Metazoa > Tardigrada > Eutardigrada > Parachela > Isohypsibiidae > Isohypsibius > Isohypsibius dastychi. Next base: position 25,562 of record JAQIWT010000210.1, on the reverse strand, counting down.
TCACCATCTTCACCTGCAAAAAAAATGTTTTGCAACATTCCGAGTAATGTCAGACCTATATCCGAACAAAGACCAAACAAGGTACTTCATCGGTGGATACAATCCCGTTCCAATTTATCTGGATATTACTACCACATGCCATAAAGTTCATGGAACGCGGTGAAAAATCCAGAAAACTACAATATATCGATAATTCAGTTCCAAGTATTTCACACTCACCGAACTTATTGGCCCGTACTGCTCGAATTCGCGACGTAGTTTACTCTCCGAGGTATCGTAATTCTGTAGAAACAAGTGTCAACCAAGATTTCATGAATTAGAAAGCTTACTAGTCGAGATATAAATAAAGTTTTATAAGGGTCCGAAATGGCATCCGGATTATCGGCAGGCGCCCCTGTGGAGAAAAAATAAATAAGAAAAACTCGTACGAACAGTACAGTCACAGCACAACAACCTACATCGTGCAAGTTCTTGTTCCAGTTTGTATGTGAGCATTTCCTGTCGTTCTTTTTTCTGAAAACAACGAAAACGATGACGTGAGGATGATGAGATGATAACGAGAACAAAAAAATCAGAATTCCGATAATTGCAGTACCTTTCGCTCCTTCCTCTCTTCTTTTGACTCAATTCGAACGGGAACTGGTACATCTTTTGGGTCCTAAAAAATAAGTGGTAGGACGATATGTTCTCAAAATTCAGCACTTGGGTCAAACCTCGAAAAATGAAAGGAATGCCCCAACTCCAGCATATCCTGCACGCTTTTTCTCCGAAAGCGTTTTGTCAACAGGAGGAAGGTATGGAATGGGTTCACGAGGAGCAAATAGAGCCAACAGATTCGGAGGCAGAAAGGCTGTCATTTTCAAAGATAAATCTCTGAGAACAATCCACTAAAAACGCTCAACGACTCTGGGTGAAGTGCAGCAGCCAGTTAAAGCATCTCCGGACGAGAACCTTTGCAGGATTTCGATTGCTGCTTGCTGGATCGTAAACGTCCGTTGCACGTCGAACTCGTCCCACGCCGTTATCAGATCGGGAAAATCTATTGAAGGTCTGCAGTTTGTAGAGTATGGACAAATACTAATCGCTGGTTTCACAATCGTGGAATCTCAGAATCTTGAGGTTTGAAACCCAGAAGATGTTTTGCTTCAAAATGGTGAGCGAAATCTCCCAGCCCCCCCCCCCTAGCACCACCTCCTCTGACGTGGTGAGTTGTTGTCGTTTTTCGCTTCCCGTTCGCTTCCTCTTCTTCATTCTACTTCCTCCTTCTGGTCGTGAATTCACGACAGTTAAGTTGCGAAACGTGCGTATACAGCACGACTCCTCTTTTAGGCTCTCACGAATTTCTGTGGCCTGGGATTTTCGCTGAGTTTAGTACTACCATATCAAAGGAGCGCGAGGACTGGGAGAATTGTATGCGATTTCGGAAGTATTTTGCGGACAAACTAAATTGAAGCAGCGTTCAAATCTTCACGGATCGACCTTCAGAGAGTCGCGTCGCAGTCGTTTCTTCAGATTGTCTCAGCTGTTTGGCTCACAGGTATGTATTATAATCCGTCCGGAGTGCAGTTTTGAGTTCGGAATATGATGAAGGATACCAGTCAACCTTTTCTTACTTCAGATCAAGCAATGAGCGCCCCAGAATTGCCGCGAGGCATGTTACGGATTGCGAAGAGAGGAGAGGCACTGGATGAATCTGTCTCCGGAAGTCAAACCCCTCCCGTCGTTTCTGATAACATTCTTCCGGTGCGTGAATCGCCTCTTGCCACGGAACAGATTCGTCCCGGAGTCTTGCGGATTAAGCCATCGGACCTTTCGGCATCTTCTGAACGTGGAGATAGACCTTTGAGATACCCCCGACCAGCTTTCGCCACAAATCGCAGGCCGTCGCGAGGCCGAAACGAGGGGCCAGGTTCTCCTTCGCGATTTGGCCGCCCTTCACCAAAAGCGTCTAGTTCTCCCGTTCCTTCTAGATCACCGGGTAACTCACATTCGCCTACCGTGCTGATAAGGACACCAGGAATCAAACTTGCGACTCCGGTTTCGAACCCTGTGAGAATTTCACTAAATCGCTTAGGAGCGCTTTGATTATCAATCTTTTCGTTTTAGTTGGTTCGAAATTTGGCCATACCGGAAGTTAGAACTGCTCCGGTGTTTGCGGCGGATTTTGCAACTCAAGAAATCTTCAAAGCGCTGGAACAAGCAAAGCCGACATCCATTCCAAAGCCTCCGATTCCAGAGTTATCAGAAGAACAAAAGAACGACCCGGAAGCTCTGCGCGAATTCTGCTTGATCCAGATGAGGATGATACTGAAAGATGCGCAGACCATGCGGGAGTTTACCATGCAGAAACCGGTCAAACTAGTCGACTCGTACTTTTTCTGGTGTTTGCGGAAAGGTCAAGCTTTGGACAATCTGGTCGCTGCAGTTGATCCATCGAATAAAAAGTTCAACGTTGTCGGAGTGCTCGGACTGCAAGAAACGGGAAAATCTTTTATTTTATCACAAATCGCAAAAACGGATTTCTCTAGTGACAGTGATTCACTGGTTTTCGGTTCAACATCGGCTCAACGACCTGGACGGTTTAGAACGGAAGGCCTCGACTGTTTCATTTCGCGTTCTCAGCGCACCATATTCTTGGACTCCCAGCCAGTTTATTCCGGATCCGTACTGGAAGAAATGATCACTGGAGACCGGAAACCACCGGCTGTTTCAACGGAACACGTCTTTGTCGAACACACTGCCGAACTACAATCCATCATGTTCAGCGCATTTCTCTTGTCAGTTTGCCACAAACTAATCATTGTATCAAATGGATTTTACGATCAGCGAATATTACGGTTTTTGAGGCTGGCAACAGTTTTGAAACTGGGACCGGTTCATAAGGACGCCCGCATCGAATCGAATCTTTATGATCATTGGCCGGAACTTATTTTTGTCAACAACATGTGCAAACCGGAAGACCTCTACCAGGAACGGATCGTTCGCTCCAAAAAGAATATCTACGCTTCGCTTAAAGATTATCCTTTCAGTTATAACGCGGACAAGAGAACGCAGGTTTTTCTGGGACCCGTTGAACCACGGAAGAATAAGGACGACTTTCTGGAGGATGTAAATTGCTTTGCGATACCGGATTTTGCTCAAGCTGAACAGAACGATGTTTTGAAAGTGCAGTATCAGCACCAGATGAGGCTTCTGCGGGAAAAGATTTGCGGCAGATTACCGGAAGACAGCGTGACGCCCGGTATTGAAATGACGGAAAAAGAATGGTTCAGGTTTGCAAAGAGATGTTGGGCGGCGGTATGTAAAGCTCCTTTGATAAACACGGTAGCAAAAGAATTGAATGTTAGTAACTCTGTGTGATACGGTCTGATTTGAGCTGCAGATGATCTCTAGATATTTCTGCCTCCAAGTTGACTTGAAGAATCAGAGCGTAAACAGACATCGCTTACTTTCGGCTCAAAAGTATTGCGATCATTTTATTTTGGAATCTAATAAAATCAGCTATACTTTGCTGTATTCCGTTGCACGGTCTTTCAAAATTCATAATGTCGGTTTTTTTGGTATTGGCTTGCCTGGCAGTTCTGATCTTACTTGCTCGAATCAGTTCTTCCAAGCGGCATTTACCGCCCGGTCCAAGAGGTTGGCCTGTCATTGGGTGTATGTGGACTTTTAATGAGGATCTTCATTTATATTTCACCCGGCTTCACCGACAGTTTGGGAGTGTGGTCGGGCTTTGGTTTGGCAATCGGTGCGTCCAGAAATGTTTTTCTTTCATACCCTTACCCCGAACGATCTTGTAATTATGCAGGTACACAGTGGTGTTATCTTCGCCGGAAACGATCCGCGAAGCATACAGAAAAATTGAGTTTTCTGGAAGGCCGTCAAACTATCTTGTCAAGATTTATAATACAAATTTTACAGGTATTAAACTGAACTCGGTTTTTTGCGGCGGTTATGGTACCGTTCAATCATATGAAATGGTCAAGATAAGGAGGAATTGTTCGGATGGTGATGTGTATACTTGTTGCAGGAATTGTTGATTGCTCTTATTCGGCGGTTTGGAAAAAACACCGCAAGTTCGCTGTAAAAGTCATGTCCAGTTTTGGATTAGGGAAAAGTTCATTTCAAAGTCAGATCTTGAAAGAAGCAGAAACATTGACTTCGCTGATCCGAACAGACCACACCGGAAGTGATTTCGATCCAACCGACCTTTTGGTTGCCGCCGTCTCGAATCTGGTCTGCGTGATTGTATTTGGGCGAAGGTTTGAGTATTCCGATGCCGAGTTCCAGAATATTCTCAAAATGTTACGGCAGACCTTCGCATCACTGGTCGAGGATAAGTCAAGAGATTATCTACCATTTCTCCAGCTTGTGCCGAGCGCTTACGTTCGGACCCATTCCCGGCTTTTTGGAAATATCAAAGAATATTTGCGTGACCAGATACAGACTCATGCGGTCTCGCTTCAGGATTATCCAAGAGATTACATCGACTCATTCTTGCTGGAAAAAAAAGCCGGCAATGAGGATTTTACGGAAGAATGGCTCGTAAACATTTTGTTCGACTTTTTTGCCGCCGGAACAGAAACTACAGCTACCGCCTTGAGATGGACCCTGTTGTATCTCAGCAAGTTTCCTGAACATCAAGAAAAAGTGTTCATTGAAATCAGTCAAGTCGTCGGACCAGACCGCGACCCGGCTTATGAAGATCAAAAGCTGATGCCCTTTACGGAAGCTGTCATGAATGAAATTCTGCGCTTATGCTCCGTGGCACCCCTTGCATTGGTTCATTCCACCACTATAAAGACAAATATTGCTGGCTTTGATATCCCACAAGGAACGGACGTTTACATGAACTTATGGGCCATGCATCATGATCCGAAATTCTGGCATGAACCCGATGAGTTCCAACCCGAACGGTTCCTGACTGAAGAAGGGTTTTGCCGAACAGAGAACGATGCGTTCTTGCCATTCGGTACAGGTGAGTTTGATCGCAGGATACACATTTGTGTTCGATACCTAAACCGTGTTGCTTATGCAAATTGCACCACAAGTTGAGCTGGAAAGCTGGACTGATTTTTGAAATGGTGACCTTTGTAGGTTTCCGAGCGTGTCTTGGGGAACAACTTGCGAAAATGGAGTATTTCCTGATGCTGGTTGTATTGTTACGAGAATTTAAGTTCTCTTTTCCTTCTAATAGCGAGCAATCACTCGAAGGGGTTTACAAACTTGTGTTCGAGCCGAAGCATTGCAATATTGTCTTCACAAAGCGTGAAAAGTAACCCAAACTGTGAAATGTGCTTCTTCACTTGTTTTCAGTCATTGAAACTATTCGCGTTGCAGTTTTCAGGTTTTTGTTTCAATATATTTGATTGAAATTGAGCTTACAATAGCTGGAAACATGTAAGAATATGCTAAATGCACTGAAAACTATACACATGTTTCTGTAACAAGCAGATATTTGGAAATTAGAATCTGGGTCACCTGAGATCCATTGCGATTGGGAAAAGATAAAATCAGGGTGCGACGAGCCATTCTTGTTTCTGAGCTCCTCATTCGATTTCTCTGAACAGAATCATGGCGAAAATCATTCCAAGAATCTGCATAATTATTTCGTAATTCCCGAATACTCTCAATATTTTTTTAAATCTCACCAAAGAACAAGCTGTGGAGATTCCAACGGTTCCTAACACGACAGCGTGATCTTTCACTCCGCTCTTTGCTTGTGCGAGGCAGGGCTACAAACCGAAAACAAGATCATTTAATTTTTATCATAATTGCGCGACCTAAAGTTGCGGTATTGCTTTGAATAACTTTCATTTGTTAATCCACGTACTTCAACATAGACGAACAATGGATTCGGCGAATATTCCGATCTTGACAGATACCTCCCTTGACATGCTGTCAAATTCACGTAATGTACTGCTGCTCTCGAATATTCTCCCGGTTCCACGCGACAACAAGATTCCGGTACAAATGGCCTTGGGTTTATTTGGTTCTCGTACCAAATTGAGTGAACCCAACTTGTCAAATTATATTCAGAATCCACTGCGCAGCATTGGAGCTGTAAATAATCAACATTTCACAAAAAGACCAATAAATATTCATGTTGCGTAAGGACAAAACTCGATGTCAAGGTTGTATAAGTTTTTTGGCACAGGTGAAAATTATATTTTGAATATTCGATAATTCTTACGGTATGCTGGAGTGCATCCCACGCTTCGGTGACCACTTTAACAAATCCAAAGTCACGTATCATCGTGTCGTGCATTTGTTGACGCATTGATTCTTCCACTTTCTCCCGGAAAACATATCCCAGAATTCCGCCCAGCAAGAGCACCACGAATATCAGAAACAAGATAACAAAGTACTGTGAAATGAAGTATCGAATTAACAAGTGCGGCGTCAACACTGAAACTAATCCAGAACTTGCGGAAATTTATTTTTGGGAAAACGGTTATTCCATACTTTTCGATATTGATCTAGTTAGAGAAGCTTGAGATATATGGGAAATTAGTTCCCTGGCATACCGTGAACAGCATGCATCTTATCCGTCGTAAAGCTCCAATGCAGCCGAAGAATGCGATAAGGATGACAGCACACCCTGTTCCAATGAGAATCCATGCGGCACTAATGTACAAATTCGTTCCTAGCAAACTCTCCAGGGACAGTTTGTCAATAATTGTCCATATTCCAATTGCTATTATCGTCAGACCACCCAGCTGCAACAAAAATGGTCACCAAAGTTCAACATTGTGTACGACTGGCCTAGGGTCAAAAGCCCAGAAACCAAAATAGCAGATGAAACAAAAAGTAAGAAAATTGATTTTCGAAATGATTTTTTATAATGTGGACAGTGGTCAAGAAAGAGATCTCACTTACTATGAAGAGAACGTTGAGCCAACATAAAGTGTATTTGATGTATTTCTCCCATCTGAAACTCCCATGACCGTATCCGGAATTCCGAAATCGCTTGGGACAGGTGAATGCCATTTTCAGAAGGAGATGTCCATAAAAAGATCCAAATCCACGTAACACGAAATTAATTTCATAAATAAACGACGTCAAGTTGCTGCTTGAGCCGGAACCGCTGAGCAATCATTACGAACAGCTTGGTAAATGCAAGTGTTTGGGCCAACAGTTTTTTCCGTCAACGAACATAAGAGCATAAGAGACGACGATGAGATAATATCTGCCAATTGAAAATTTCGCGATATACTTTGACGAATACGGATCTTGAGAATGAATCATGCGTGATGCTGATTTCCGAGATAAACCACCGACTTTCCAAGATAGGAAATGGCTTACAAATGCCAAAGCGGTTGGAGGGATTTCAGCAATTAGCACAACAAATCGGTCGAAGAATGTTTAACGTGAAGCGTGAAGGCGATTTGGGATATTGACTTGACCACAGGTGACTGAATGGTATACATGGAAAGAGACGGTCAGCCGTGATTTGCCCTCCATAGTCAACATGCAATATAACAGCGTCCGATAATCAAATATGATCAGAGAAATCAAAACATCTCGCAGCCATTCAGCAGATCAGAAAATAAGATTCCACACTAGAAATGCCGATGATCACTTTAACGTCACATTCCGTAAAAATCTGGTGAGGTGAACATGTGAATCCCGAGAAAAGAAAAACAAATTTGAAAAGTGCCTCTGAAAAACCGGTAAAAATGTTGACCTTATACCATCATACCGGCAGATACAGTTAAAACTTCATGATTAAACATTTTTCCTCAAATTCTAAATTTCTAACAAATTCTGTCTTCTCTGACAAGTTCGTGTGTTTGAAAATTGATGTCAGGGCAAAGTCGAAGAGCACAAAGAAGACACTGCATAGAATGACTAATTTGCCCAGCGGCTATCATGCCTATTATTATGTCACTAGATTTCATGCTCCGTTGATTTTCATTGCAAACAACCTGTTCTTCATTATCGGAGCAGACCTGGTTTTGAGAATCCTGTTTATCTAAAGGCAAATCCTATTTTGTGGTATTCAGCTCAAAATTATATCTCTGGAGTGACTGGAAATTATCCGGGTTTCTTTCTGGACATGTGGAACATCGCAGCAATATGCATTCTTATGCCACTCAGCCTGATCTTATCCGTTTGTATGTCAATCTGAGATTGTTGTTTTAACATGCTTTTTATGAATAATTTGCAGGTGGTCAAACGAAGCATTGTTATAACTGCAAATCACGGAGCAATTCCGGCGACTGTAAAGATCCTTATGAGCCAAACAAGGACCACATTGAGCCTTGCTTTACAGGATGGTGCTCAAAGGAGCTGACGAATGAAGAGAGTAAGTAAAACAACAACGGTAGCAGATTAGTTCGCACTAATAATTCACACTTACATTTTCGTTCGTTCGTAATTTGTTTACTAACCTGTTCGCCTGCTATACTCATCACGTCTTTTTGGTCGCCACAGATTTTCCAGCCACATCGCGCAGGTGCTTGCCCAATACGCCCAGCGATAGCACTCCACGATGTACAAAAGCCGATAAAGGAGGAGCAGCCGGAAAGGACGTTTATTTCTGCTATTGTCAAGGAGACCTTTGCAATTCTGGAAGCCGCATCAAATGGACATCTACGATCACATTCGCCGTTTGTGCATTACTGCTGCCGTTTTTCGTCCTATGAAACTTCTTTTTGAACTCGCCAAACACATTGTGTATAACCAAATATATTTCTAAATTATAATTCCAAGATCTGACAAGTAACGACTCGCTCAACTTGAGTGAAAATAAAGATAACAGTGTTAAACAAAAACCGCATGATAACTACCAGTAGTTCGCTCCTGACTAACTTTTCTGCAGATAAAACCCATTCGAAACAAAACCATAAAATCTATCAGCGGATGAGAAAATGCACTTGCATATGCGTCCTTCTCAAATCTTCTGAGGTGCTGCGGTGTAATCATCGGTCGGTATAGCCGGCGCTCTTTTTAGCCGCTTATTTCCCGGAGGACTGATCTTTTTCGTTTCCTCCTCTTCCTTCTTTTTCGCCTTTCCAAGAGCTGCCTGGATCATGGCGGTGAACGCGTCAAATTCTTGTGACGCCGCTTTTCCATCCCCACTTGCATCAGCGCCAGCAGCGCTCGAAGACGGCTCCGATTTGGCAAGATCTTCCTGAATGAACTTATTCAGCCGCGGATCTTTGGCCATCTCCTCGGAACTGCGATAGTTGGTCATTCTTTTATAAATGGCACGAACATCCGGTTTGGCTGCCACAATTGCATCAAGATGATACAACGGCGGACTGAGATTTTTCTCAAGAGAGCATTCGATTTCGGGAACAGGTGATGCAACAGGTGGCGGAGATTGAGCAAGTCCTTGCTTTGTGGCAAGTTTCTTCATGACAGATTCCAGACTGGGAGGAATGGCCATCCCTCCAATTGCGGCCTGGTGGGCTAAATTTTCATTCACCGGAAACGGAGCCGGGAGATCAGCAGGGCCTCGCTGTAGTCTTGGATCTATAACCGGCATATGGACCGGAGGATACACAGGAGGATAATGCTCACTCGGCGGATATTCCTCGATATGCTGCTGCTCATATTGCCAACGCGGATCGACATGTTGTGGTGGCATTTCGTAGGGATTTGGCAGATGAGGCGGTGGCATGCCGTAATTCGGCGGAGGAATGGCCTGCATTGGAGGACCAGTCAGGGGATAATATGGCGGTTGAACTTCGTCATATCCGTTATATCCGAATTGCGGGGGAGGATAGTAAAGCGGAATATTTGGTGTGGCAAGAAGAATTTTGCCGCGATTCATGCGCTGCTCAGCAAGTTCTAACGGGCTGGAAAAGACCTCTTCGTTGAGTTCTTCATCTGGTTGAGCCAGATGGGCGTGTGGCTCATTCCATTTGGACTTCCGAGGCTGGGGCTACAAGAACTAGCTGGTTAATACCGGAAGTGAAAGGAACAATTCGTCTGACTCAAACTCACCTGTTCTTGGAGACGTTTCAGTGAACTGGCTAGGAACTGGTCACCCACATCATCTTCTTCGTCGCTCTCGTTCCAACTGGCTGCTGCTGCGTTCGGGGTGAACAGCTGCTTAGGTGGAGACATTCCTGCAAATGCAAAAAACCGGGTTGTCTATGACGAGCAAAAATTCCTGGGATCTGGTCTTCGAAGCTGCCGGAAAATCATAGTAGAGGAACTATCTACTTACCATTGCTATCTGGTTCGGCAATTCTCAAACGCGAGCTATCCTCGTCCAAGGAATCATTCGAAGGAGGTTCTGCTTCCGGTTCAGTTGAGGGAATATTTTGGTGTTGTGCTCGCTGTTGAAGCCTCATGAACAAATCCCGTTGTGGCTTTGGCAGTCTCCTTGTGATATCCGGAGAATTTTCATCTCCTCCTTCCGGTCCCACCATATCTAAATTTATTCATACCACGTTGCAACAAAAACAATCTGCTTACCAACTCGAGTGAATCTAACCTTCAAACTGTTCTTCCTGATCGTTTTGTTCCAAATTGGGCTCTTGCTGGAAATTCTGATCATATCCGAATTTTTCGCGTGAATCGTAGTTGAAATCCGGCTCAGCTTCACGACCATTCTGATTATCATCTGGTAATGTGTCCCGGAAGAACATTGGACTACAAAAAGTTTGTAATCTTCAGCTACAACTTAATTAATGTGACTCAGCTTACCGGCGTCGATCGTCCCACTTATCACCAGGATTTTCGTCAGGAGTTGGCAACAAAGCGTTCCTTGGTGGACCTCCTGAAGAACCGGATCCATCATCACCGTTCAGCATCTGGTGCTCCTTGTAATGCCGCGCCAAGGCCTGATTATTTTCTTTCTCCAGAAACTTCTCCAAAGCCAGCCGACAGTCCGGTGAAAGCACTTCGTGTGAAAATTTGCAGTGACCCTCCGAGTAGCATTTCTGACCGGTATGAAAGAACTTGCAGGGGAAATCGTGGTGCATGTAGACGCAGTTAGGGCCTTTTTGGCAATGACCTCCAACATAAAACTTGCAGACTTCCAGCTTTTTCTGCTGTTGGACGTTGTGTGAAAACGGGCAATCATCGCCGTATTTACAGCGACCTTCCAAGAAAAACTTGCATGGCACGCGTTTTTCCTTGGGTCGGAAAACCTCTTCTCTTCGCGGTTTTTTGGCACGCGGAGGCGGCGGACCTCTTCTGTTCCTTGCATTCTGGAAAACGAACAAAAACAGAGCTCAAAGTAAATCAGACAAAAGACATTTCAGAAAGGACAAGAAAACACATTTCAGATAAAGGTCAACCTTAATACGTTTCCGGCGCTTACCGGTGAGAGATGCTCGTTCTCTCCATAGTGACTGCTATGATGCGAATCCACGCTCCCTCTTCTCAGCTTCCGCGTACTGTTTTCATATTCCAGAAGCTCATCTTCGAAATTCCTCGGTTCGGGCTCTTCGTCAACAGCCTTCCTTTTGCCTTTTGGACGCGCATGATCGTCTCCTTTGAATTTGTGTTTTTCATCTTTTCTCTCTGGTGGATTTTTCGACTTTCCACTCTGGAAAACATCACCATCGTTCGTACAAGTATTAAACTAATCGGTCAATTAGTAACTTCCGGTTCAGGTTCCAACGGTTGACCATTGGTCTTCCCCAAAATTTTGACCACCTACCTTTTTGGAGTGCTGGCCTGGAGGTCGAGCTCTACCGCCGGTTTCTGACGTTGACTCGGACCTGCGTTTTGAAACATCTGCAGAACCGGTCTTCGTTGATCGTTCGTTTCCTGCAACCAATGAGAAAGCATTTGCGTCAAATGCTTGTAAATCTAGGCCATCAAAAAGCAAGCAACTTGCCTCCGTGTTTCTGCTTTTGATTATTATTATCGAGCGGACTGGCTGAATTATCGGCAACATCCTCCTCTTCCGATTCTGAAGCAAGCTCGCCATCCTCTAAATCGATCTCTGGATCGATGCCGGGGTCACCCATCTCAATCAAAGGAGTAGAAAATTCGGGCTCAATATTACACAATCTAAAATGAAATAAATGAGTACAACGCATGAGATCTGCAAAGAAAAGGTATCTAGGCCACGGATATGGAACCAAGATCGTGCTTTTCTTGCTTGTCGTGTGACCTTTTCATTATAGCGTGTGCCTCAGAGCCCAAATTACTCATACAACATAAAAATATAATATATTAAAAAAACCATTATCTCCATTTGATTTAAACTTTATCAATTATATTTTCCCCATGTACAGTACATGAGATATGTTTTTTAGGCTGATTTAACATGCAGGGTGTCAAAAGGAACCAATTTTCGGACAGCCCCTTCCATATTTTAAACTTCCATACTTCGCAATTAGTCTGAATGTTTTGGTATTGTTATTACACTTCGGTATTTTGTACGAGGAGTAAGTCCTTATTTGCTTGTTTGCTTGTCATATGTTACTTGTGGTTGAGATTGAGAAGGAAATACTGTGTGGAAATACTGTGCGGACACAGTGATCACTAGAAAAATTCTGAGATTTCGCTAAATTCAGAGAGGTAAAGATATCAATAAATCACTATACATCCGGAACTAATATCCTTCAAATATACGTACTACAAAAACCAAATCAACTGGACAACTGAAAAGTATTGAATTTGAACTCCCCGAATCACAATTTTCAGTGCAGCTGGACAGCCTCATTTCAAGTTTTAACGTATAACATCCCAAAGATACACATTTTTCCAAATAAACTCAAATATAATTCTCCATCTAACGTGAGATCACCACTAATTTTGAAAAATTCATCGACAGTTTTACTGAAGTTTAAACCCAAAAATTCATTTCTGATTGCATTCATATCCAAAATATTTTTTCTGTGGAATGAAATCAAGTTCTTAATTATTTCCATCAAAGTCGTGCTGGAAACTGCTGAACCAGTCGATGAGTCAACGGCTCGAAGCCGAGATGGGCGAGGGTGGTTGAAATGTTCGCAAAATCGATAAACAAAATGGCGGAATGGAGCAGCTGCCGTTAATTCACCTTCTCATTCCTCTGATTAGATCCAAATAATTCAAAACTTCCACCGTTGGTCTCCCAAATCATCTTTCGTTTAACTTACTCAATCTTTGATGCTCAAAGAAAGGACTTATTAGTCAGCGTTCGTTCGAGGAGGGAAGTTGTTGCAGAAAAGAAGAAAGATATTCGAGGCACACGCTCTCTTGTTTCTCGTATTTCTTCGAAGTTGAGGATTACCTGATCCAAACAAGGGAGTTGTGGAAGTAGGAGATATTTATGAATTATCAACTCTTTCTTTCGACATCACATGCTTCCAACGAGCGAGTACCACATACACTGGAATTTCTGCAGATTAATTGCAGAACAGTTTTTGGCAGACTTTGCGCTCGCTCGACGCCTGGCCTCGACAGAAAATCCGGTCTCTCTCTGTCCCTGTCTGCGTGCCTCTCGCCGGTCCGCTCTCTCACCTCTCTGTCCCCATTGTGTTACGAGTCATGAGTCACTCGAGGTCAAGTTACGTGCGCAGCGCTACGCTAAGCGAGCAACGCCTGAGAGCGGAGCGGCGCAACATAAGTTGCAATGTTGTCGTTTTTTGTATTTCTTTGCAGCCAGCCAGCTAGCTCCCATGATTTGAGCCTGTTCTGGCACTTCGAGTGATTTATTTGCCTTTATTTTGATCACAATTCCCCAGTAAGACACCTTGTCTTCTGAGGTGCATGTCCTTAGAAATGGTGGACGCTGTTGGAAAGCAGCTTCTACTAAACACCTTAAAGCACGTCGACTCACACAACAAGGTTTGTAGAACATTTAAGGTTGAATATTGCTGTCAAGCTATTTTTCATATTGTACATGTTATCATACCTGTTAAGAAATTATAGATAATTAGATAATTGGATAAGGTGACTTTATTTAATTGCAGGCCGTTGAGGAACAGTTGATGTGGAAGTCTCTACATGCAGATGCCCGAATGAGGAAAGATTCAAAATCGTCGTCTTTCCGTTCAGATGAGTCGCATTCCAGAAGAAAAGACAAAGAAAAGGATGAATACAGCTCTAGAAGATCGAGAAGACGAAGGGAGGAAAAGCGTCATCCTCGCGAATCATATCGACCTTCCAGCTCTTCAGGACGGGGGGAGCGCGAGAAGTCGAGTGGATCTGGTTCTGGCTCGTCGTCCCAAACGAATTTTTGGCTTCGTAAATTAGCCGAGTGCAAAGAAGCTGATCCGGATAAGTGCGTAATTGCCCCTCTGAACAGCATTCTTGATATAACATCGCATATATCCGTAGGTGGCATCATGACGGCTTCAGAGAACTCTATCCGAATGAGTTGGAAAAGCGAGAGCCATCCATTGTTTCCGAATTGCGCACCTACGAAAAGTCGACCGGCACTTCCTCTAACTCCAAAAAGCCGCGCAGATCTGAATCCAAAGAACGATCACGATCGAGAAGAACGGACGGGTGAGATTGTTGTTCTGATAGTTTGTGATTTACTTCGCATTTTCCTGCTCGTTCTCCAGGAAACACGTTAATTCACCGGAAGAAGAAGACCCGTAGTAAGGCTCGGCGAAGCCGCAGTCCTGCTTCATGACCACAAGGATTTTCGTCGGAGCGCTGAGAAAGTGTTATTTAGGACTGTGTGCAAAAGAGGGTTTTCCAACTGTTGATCCGGATCCCTCCTCCGTTTGCCGGATTTCCATCGGCGGACGTTCTCTTTTGTTCATTATTTTCTTTCATTTTGTGGTCTTGATTTTCCGCCACGTTGCTGCAATATGGATTAACAACGCGTTGAATTTGGAATTAACAAATCCTGTACGGTCTTTTTTGTCTTGTTGGAAAGTGAACTGTTGTGATATGTGTTGGTGCGAGGAACTGGAACGGATCAACTCCGTCGCGTCCAACATGGGCGAAATGATTTCAATGACCCACCATACTGGCAGAGGCGATATTTAAATGTACTGTACTACGTGGTGGAGTTACCAGACTTAAGTGCTTGTGGTATAAACTTTTAACACAGCAGAATTGTCTAAATTAGATCTTCATTCGTTGTTCAATGACCAAGGTTGAAAATCAGGCAGTATCAGTATCACGAAGATTACATGAAATGAGATGCTAGATACGTCATTCACGTACCGAGTGTGCGCTGCAGTATATTTATAACAAAAACTTAATAAAAAAAGTAAAAAGCTGTAGGCGTGCTAAGCGAGGAATTTCCGAATCGTATCCGGTAAATCTATGTTTTCAAGATAATCCGCTCGAATATGCAGTCGAATAACAAACCGACATAAATATTTCAGTGATCCAACTTCGGAAAACCTGCAAAAAATATTACTGAGAAATGGAATTGTGGTTAATAAATCAAGTTCGTTCATAACAAAAGAAAGGTAACCAACTGTATTAAACAAGAGTTGGTAACATACCGATTCACTGGAAGAGTGAGCCGAACCGGAAACGTTGGGGAATCCGATTCCTTGGTGCGACTGTAACAAACGGTGGCTTTCTTCATAGCATCGTCGATCAGCTCGACCGCGGAAGAAAACACCTCATCATTCAGACGAGGAAAAAAGCTCCATTTTTCGTTCCAATATTCAATCCGTGCATGCAGAGTCTGTCCCAAAGATCGAAAGCTCAAACTTAGAAGATACCGCTTATCCACAGAATTCCGTAAAAGGAATGTTCCATCACATTTATCGACCAAACGAGCTTCGGCCTCGCTCCGGCTGATAGGACCCCAATAAAATCCACATTTTGACAGCCGAAAAAGCTCTTTCGTGACTGGAGAAATTTCATCTGCTGGAAGGTACATGACGGAATCGCATGCGGATGACGGTGGTGCTGGTGCTATTTCCTCCGGCGGGAATTCGAGATCTTCTTCTTCGAAAGAGGGAATAGGTGGCAGTGGCTTTGATGTTCTCGGTGAAAGAAAAGGTGGGCTAGCTGAATTTTGATTTTTGTCATTCAGCAAAGGGGTTCGAGGAGAATTCTTTGGACTGTCTGGAACCAATCCCAAACTGATTGGACTTCGCTCCGGAACTCTGGGTGGGATTTCGGAATCTGGAGAGCTTCGAGTGCGTCTGACGGAACGTGACTGGTTCACCACAATTCTGCTTTCTGGAGAATTCAATGTCAAAGGACAGGGAACACTTCGACGATTTTGCAGAGATAACTTTGATCTTTCGGGAACGTTTGGAGGTTTCACGGCATCCACTTTAGATCTGTCTCCACCCGCAGCGACAGTCAATGGACCCGAATCAAGAAAGCCGTGGTCGGAATCATCTTTCTCTCGTAGCGAGGATCCTCGAATAAGAGTTTGGATGGATTTCAGGAGTCCTGATTTTGATTCTCCAGACGCTCTCCGGGCTACCTTCTGCTTTCCTTCACTGTCCATTCGACATCAATATTAGATCATTCCCGAAGAAAATCATTCAAACAATACATGCCATGAAAATTATGACTAACAATAAATGATGAATGGAATGGACGAAAATGCATGCAGCCCAAAATAAACATCACTCAGGAAATCGACGAGACCCTAAGTGGGGTCTGAATTGTATGTCGGTGGGGGGGGGGGGGTACACAAAGTCGAGAAGAATTCGGCAAAAACGGAAGTTTTGGTTTAGAAATCGCAGAACGCCGATTTTACAGTTTTCCGAATTCTCTATCAACAAATACGGAGGCTTGTTTAGAATTTCCGGATCCCCAGATTTGGCTGTTACCTTAAATTCCACCATGTCTCCGAAGGAGTATACATCTGGTACGCAATGCACATGTAGATTAATTACATGGTTCATCATTGGTTTTCTAATCAGCATCGTATTTGCAGAAATACTTTTGCGGAGCAATGCGGATCAACTTGGTTCGAGTTCTTCAGTTTGTGTTCGCGGAGGAGCAGCTGCCGCTGACAAGACGGAGACTCAAGTCAGTTTGTAAGTTTCCTGTAGTCCCAATCCGATGTTCATTCGTTCGAGACATACCGTAATATCTTTTTGAACTCCAGATCAAAGTCCACAGTCCACAGGCACAAGAAAAATAAGGATCGGAGAGGAACTCGATGGATGCGGGGAAGATTGTCATTAGAGTTTGGCCATGTGGGTGAGGTTAGGTTGGAAGAACCGGAATCTGGCGAAATCAAATTGCAATCTGGATCACATCATTCGGATTCCATATCTTCTCATCGCCGCGGACGGCAGCGATCCTCCTTCCAAATCCGTAATGAGAAACCTTTACGCGGAATACCGTTCAACTACCATTATAGACTAAATCGGCTGTTTTCGAGTTTATGTATTCCGGTAAGAACTTGGGTTGGACACACGCTGAAGTTTCCTTGATGTTCATCCCTTCCATTTCAGAAGCACCGTCCATTTGAAGATCTTAAGCTTCAAGCAGTGACGACGCGAGATAACGGAAATCGTGAGTTCGTTCTCTTTGTTCTGAATTATGTTAGTTCATTCGTTATCGCTGTCTAGAGATCCCTTTGTCTGTGGTTGGGATATCCTCAGCGCTTGTAGATGGCGGCTGCAGTCAAAGAGATTTCGTTGTTGCCGCCAAAGTCATCGTGAACGGAGATGACATTTTTGTCGATCCTAGCTCCAGTCAGGAACAAAGTATTGATCTTACCAGAGTGGAACCCGGCCAGGGTGTCCTCATGATGGAATACTTTGCTCTTAGTAACCGTGTTGCTTATGTTTTCGCAAAAGGACAGTTGACTTCTTCTCAGCTCAAAAAGGTACGGTATGTTTGGCTTTTGTTACAATTTCTGTTGAAATTATCGAACGTTGGCGACACAATCAATATAAACGCATCGAACATTACGGACTGACTTCAGTTGCCTCGTTTTATGCTCTATATTGTGGTATCTTTCAGGCTTTAGCGGTTGGCGTATCATCATGTCAGAGCGCAGCGACTTCGGCTGTGGAATTATTACGGAGAAAATATGACGATACAATGGAACTGGGTTTGCCGAATACTCAGTCAGAATCCGCACAGTCTGTACCTAAAGTTCGGAAACCCACTCCCGAAATTGCATCTTTGAAATCGTCATTCAAAGCTATGTTGACGACACCAACAACAGGAGCTAGTAAAAAGGAAACGCTTCCGGTTTCCAGTGTTGCAAACGCCGGCTCATCAGTACCCGTTACCACTGTTCCAGCACCTTCCGTATCAGCTGGCCCTGGAAAGAAGCTTTCTTTGGCGGATTTGGCGAAAGGAAAAAAATCGAAGAGTTAGAGAGGTTTGCGAAATATTTTCCGCAGTTCTTCCGTTGACATCCAGTTATCTGGAAATATGTCGATTTTATTGTAACGGTCAGAGAAGCGGTTCCCACGAACGGTTTTATCAAGATGCCCATTTGTGGCTAATTTTTCAGTATGAGTGGCTCTTGAGAAAAAAGAACTACACGAATGATAATTATTCGGCCGGTACGTCATTCTCCGTTATCGGTTCATGCCGAATTAGTGCTAGCGCGCGGTCAAGAAATGCTCTTGCATCATTCTGTAATGGGTCGAAAAGTAGGAGCTCTCCGATGATCTCTTCAGCTCTGCATGGGAATGAAATGAATGAGTTGACCAGTCAGAATCGTCGTTCAAAACAAATCTTACATGATAGAAAATCCTGCCAATCGCAATTTGCGAAGAGGTTCGATGCGGACGTTTTTGCAGAGTGATTCGGTGACAACGCGAACTCTGTCCAGAGTACGATCGGAGAATCCTGCCGCTTTGGATGTCACAGATGCGTAGCTGGAATCCGCAACTCCTGTTCGCAGTTTGTAGAGGAAAACAAGCTGTCCTTTTTCCGGCTGAATGTGGTCCAAAACCTGAATAAAATCGGGTAAGATCCATAACGTCGTAATGTGACCTTTGAAAATTTCTTCTATATATGCTCATATGCCACCGAATATGAATACATCGCAACCTGAGATACTCATTGAAATAGGGGAAGAGGGTTGGATGAACGTACCAAGTATCTGACGATAGAAGATGGGGGAACAAGTTCTCGAAGAGCATGGAAATGTGTCGCCAGCAAGATGAATGGAGGATATTTTGTAGTTGGATTACCAGATGTACCGGCTGAAGAATGAACGACTGCCGCGTCGCTGTCTTCTATGAGGTTGCTCATGCTCGATTCAGAGCCAGCTAGAAAGTATCTCAGAATGCTCGCTAGGAGAGACAGTCCGTCTGACGAGCGCGTTCCCTTTCCGAATTCATCGAGAATAACCAAGGAACTGGCGGTAGCATAGTTCGCGGCAAGACCGACCTGAAAAAAGAACATGGAGATGTTATTCACGAGAAAACCAGTGTTCTAAGCGACAGGAAGTACTTGAGTTAAATCGATAAGGAATGCGGATTGACGAAGAGCGACAGTCTCTTCGGTCAGCAATCTGGTGAAAATTTTGTCCACATACTGAATCCGCGCTCTTGCTGCAGGAACCGGGCACCCGACGTGAGCCAGAAAAACGATTATGGCGACCCAAATAATCAGAAACGGTAATCAGAAACGTATCAATAACGTAACAATCGTTTACGTATAAAGTAACTACCTGTTTCAGATAAACACTTTTTCCACTCATGTTGGGACCAGTGAGAATTTGTATACGACCGTCCTCATCGCCAAGATCCGTGGAATTTGGAACGAAGGTGGTTACACAGAGTTCTTGAAGCGGATGTCTAAAGATCTTGTTTCATTACAAGAGTAAACAATAAATGGTGTGGAGACCTGGCACTCGCCTTCCTTCGGTGATCTTGAACCCGGCATTTTCCGACATCAGTGGAACCACGTAGTTTCTCGATACTGAAACGGTCGCGATGGACATCAGACTAGAGCAAGGAAAGGTTACAGAATTTTATCACAGATTCTGTGCTTTTTGTTACCAATCTAATTCCGCCGTAATGTTCATCACATCGGAGAACAGTTTTTCGTATCTCAAGATGATGTTTTGCAGCTGTATCATGACAGAACGTTCCATATCTGAAATAGCAATAAGAGTCGATACAATATTTGATGAGTGAGAGAGCAACCCAGTCCTACCGTGGATCTTGGGTACTAGGTCTCCGTATTCCTCATCTAGAACACGCATACGCTCTGATTTATAAAAGTATGCGCTCTTTGCCTTGAACTAGATTGTAAAGAAACAGTTGTTTACAGCAAGAAAAAAGATGAAATTCGTTTGTACGAAAACACTGACCATGAAATCCATTTCCGGCAGTTCATATGATATTTCGGCAACATCCTCGTTTTCTTGAATAACCAGCAGGTAACCCATCTGAATAAAGTGAACATTCTGGTTAGAAATAATGAATCGCGTTCGGTGTTACCATTTGCCCTACAATCATATTCTTACGTAAGGAATATAAGCCACACGAACTTCCTTCACGTCGCCGGGAACGTTCGAGAGTTCCTCCGCCGCAACGAATGTCAGCGTCTCGTTGAGGTCATAAACTTTTCTCTTCACTGAAAAAGTTGCAGGAAGTCAAACGATGTTGTCGGGCTTTTGGACTTCCCGTACTGTCATCGAGTTCAGCGACTACGCCTGGCTTCACAATGAATCTCTCGACAGAGGCCGATGTTTCAAAATCAACCTGTATACATTCATTGTTGAGACAAAAATGCAGAATGGAACGATCCACACTTACCACATCCTGTATAACTTTGGCTATCCTAGCCAAATCTTTGGTGAACTTATCACATATCTGCAAAAACAATCTTACAGCAGCTGAAATACAACAAACTAAACCATTTGGTCCAACGCCGGTTTTCGGTGACCTTTCCAATTATTTCAATATCTTGTGGCACAGATTCCTTCAAGATCAACCTCCCGATCACGTATGCGCTGACAGCCGTCTACAAGAAGAATAAATTAAAGTAAGAACTGTTTTGTACTATAGAAAAAGGTATTTTTAAACCTTTTCCAGAGCAGCCCAGTCATTTAACGTGCATGCTCCTTTCGCCATTCGACCTAGTGCCGTCTGCAAGAAAATCAAATTGGAATACTAGGGCAGCTGTTTACGAAGAACGAAGAGCAAAACCTTGACATCCTTCACGCCACTTATGAGTTTTTCCAACTCTTTTTGTAAGACGTTATTTTCCCCGTTCATGAAAAAATGGACAGCTTTGTGACGATGGTGAAGAAGAGTGGGGTTCCTGGAAGGGCTGCTGAACCATGACCTGAAACGCATACTTTGAATTCATTCCAAATTACTAGAAATTTTCAACCGAATTCAAGAAAGGCCGAAAAAACACGAGTCCAACATGAGTAAATGACACACCTAAGCATTTTCGTTCCAATGGCGCTCCGACACTTGTTGAATAAGCTGAAAAGGCTTAGACCCTCTTTCGAGGTCTTCCCAGCTTTAAAAGCCGACGGATGAGCATCTTAAAAAATCACGGTCATAATAATGTTGAGGTCGAAACTTACTTTCTTCTTACCAGTGAAGAAAATCCTCAAAGCTCTACCGAAGCACACATAATCGGGGGTAACCTTCGATTAATTAATCAGGACGCCTTACCGCTGGGAGTTCGGGTCAATCAGAACAGTATCTTCCCTGAATCCAAAAGGTCAGTTTCGAGTACAACGCAGTGTCAGCCCCGACTTACAAAGAGAACATTCTAATCGAAATGATCATGGATTGTTGGTTCTCGGTTCTTCGAGGAATGTTCTGATCCAGCCAATTTAGAAGACCTCCAAACGCGCGAACCTGCAATTCTCAGTTTAGATGACGACTTTAAAGAATATGAACCGAACGGAGATTACCATAACGATTCGCGTGAAATCGATGATGGAAGACAGATAAGTCCTTACATCTTGTTGGTCCACAATGTGTTCGGGCATTGTCGGAAGCTTGATCCTTTCGATTCGCTGTCGGGCAATGCCAAGAGCTAACCACAAATCACAAATTTCAGTAAGTCGTTCTTAATGATCCGGTATCAAATAAACTTCGGTGCCATCACTCATAACATACCGAATTCCTTTGACTTTAAAAATCTGAGTTTTCGAGATTCAGATTGATCCAGATCCACAGCTGTCCCATCGTCTTCGTCGTTATTTCTTCCTTGAAATTAAAACGTGAGCTATCAGAGCAAAAACGAAACGGTAAAACTCAACCACAGCGTCTTTCGAGAAATGTTCGCAACTGTCCATCAATGTTTTGAGGTACGACGATG
Source organism: Isohypsibius dastychi (assembly GCA_034696485.1). Lineage (NCBI taxonomy): Eukaryota > Metazoa > Tardigrada > Eutardigrada > Parachela > Isohypsibiidae > Isohypsibius > Isohypsibius dastychi. The sequence continues at coordinate 3,458 of JAQIWT010000210.1, read as the reverse complement.
TTGAGGGGTCGGACGAGCTGGATCACTTCAACAACCAAATGTAGCTGGATTAAGGGGCACAACAATTCCAGATCTTACGGTTTTCCAGTATGCTAAATGATGAGTTTTCTTGAATGTCCACCAAGAGGTCAACAGATGCACTTTCAGGACTGTAAACAGCAGCACCGAGAACGCCGGACTGCCACACTACAGATATGGTCACCTGTGGACAAAACGTTGTGAAAAATTGCAATATGTCCATGAATCCATGTCCATGAATTGTCCATGAATTGATACCTCTGATGAATCGGAAAAGAGCGGCAGTTCTCGTGCGCCAACAGGAAGGGTCGAATCGGTTCCGTGCGCTGCAAATTTCCACGATAAGGTGTCTTCGGTCGCGAAGAAATCCAGATTTCGTTGACTTTCATCTCCATTTGCAAAAGAATAAGCCTGAGAAGGAATTTCCTGATACGTGCTGTACGACATTTTCGCAATGATTTGTGAACTTTTGAAGCTGCAGCTTTGAAACTGCCAGGCGGGTTTGAATACCCAACTGGACGGTCGAGTCCATGACTGGCTGGACCTTAAAGAAATGGTTACCCGTATAGCTCACATTTTGTCAACTAGCAGTTATCGTAAATGCGATTATTATTACGCGCTCGATTAAATCGCTGTTGATTTTTGCATTGAATGGAGCATAGCTATTCAATTTTGTTAAAAAAATTATCGCATACTGCATTGCTATTAAAAACCAGCTTCCTATCTCGAATTGTCCAAAGTTGTCCCAATATCGTTATGTACCGCCTGCCTCACCATAAACATACAGTATACGTATTGTGGTTTCTGCTGCATTTCAAAATTCGTGAATTTGTAATAACGAATATTTCACCAGTGCTTATCTACATCGTTGTTTCTCCGAGTTCAAAACGCCTCTTGCTGTATTGTTACCTGTCACCGAGTTCGTAATTTTCACAGTTTGCTTGAAATCTGCAGCGGAAGTTGGAAGCAAATTGTTGTTGTTTGTTGCATCTTGCCATTCGGATTTTGTTGTTTCATTTGCGAAATCAAGTTGAAATGTGCTTTGCATTTTTTTGAGCATCCGGAAGTTTGCCGAATCGACATCGTTACAATATAATTACCATCTGGAATGGCGGATGGACCTCTGAAAGAAAACGAGGATCTGTGTTGCTATTTTGTCACAAAGCACTCCTGGAAAGGAAAGTGAGCACGATTTTTCTTTTTTTAAAATCATATCTTAATCCTTGTTTCGCAGGTACAAAAGAGTGTTTTCTGTTGGAACGAAAGGGATAACCACATACAATCCTCAAAGTTTCGAAGTGACAAATTCGGTAACGACAAACCGTGTTTTCGTTGATGGCCAGCTTCTTACAATCCCTTCCGTTTCAGTGGCCCTACGGAGATGTTCTCTCGATTTCTCCCGCTTTGAAAGGACAGATTGCAAATGAATTCGTCCTGAATGTCCGGAAAGGAAAAAAGGCTGATGCGCTGAAATTTTCATCCGACAGTCGAACTGATCTGCTCACAGAATGCATCGTAAGATGCTTACTTAACTTGCGACTGTTATTGCTTCATAAAATATGTCGTAGCGTTTTCGACATTTATTCATCAGCGAAACGACCAAGAATCGACCGGTACGTATTTTCGAATAAAATATTCTGGGTTTGCGTGAACTTATCTTTGCAGAAATACAATGCTTTTAAGCATCACTGGTCAGACAATCGTGTTCCGGTCATTCTCGAAATCGGATATTCTGGTGTTTCTCAAATTGATCCTGCCACAAATGTGACCAAAACGACGTATGATTATAAAGACATCGAAGCGATTGCACCGGTTAGACTATATCTGGTTGAGTACTCTACAGAATGATAGATTCTGCCTTTCTGGCTAGGTTTCAGACTATCCTGGTGGATTCTGTATATTTGGAGGTGGATTCGAGCGACTGGTAAGTCATCCATTTTTTATGGTGTTCTTCCGAAAAATGAGCATCCTTTTCGTTATTCAGCATCTGTTTGCCAGCGAGAGTAAAGAGGCAATATTCCGCGACATCATTGACGCTGCCGGTCAGTTCATCGGGCTTCATTTGACTGTCCGGAAAGAACCGATTACCTTCGATCGCTTTTCGGTGGAACGTTTCGGGAAGCACAGGTTTAGCGAGCATGTCTCTCTCCTTGCCTAGTACAAGTGCGAGGTTTAACATTGCAGCACTGATGAGGCACTGACGAGCTTGTCCGAGTTCAATGTGCAAAAGCTCACTCATCGAGCCCCAGGGGTGAGTTATTTGATTTTTTGACCAGCAAAATTTTTAATAACGTTTGTTGATGTAGGGGCAAGTCAGGCGGATTTTGTGCCTTAGTGAATCGTGCCTTTTGGAGCGAGATCCCGGGTCCTATGCGATCTGCACTCTGAAGCCGCTTTGTGATGTGAGTAATTCTCGGTAGCCCCTATCTCTTAAATTAGTACCTCATCGGATGAGGCTCATCCTACAAACCAAGATGTGACTTCCGCCGTATCTGCGTTAACTGTGCGACTTCGGCTTGGGTTTTTGGTTTCCCTGAATTATACGAAGGACCTTCGGTGAAAATCACAGTTGAAAGTAACGTAGCAGAAGTAATTATTGGTTGTAGGTTGTAGTACTACATTACGAAATGGTTAATAACTCGTAATACGATGTTGGTCACTAATATTTAACACTTCCAGATTTTCGCCATCGTAAGGTTACCGGACAATCCGCAAGTTTTCGAGATCGAGTTTGTGAAAGGTCAGACGCGGACATTTTCTTCCACTGATCGGTAGGCACTAAAAATCAGCTATCTGAATGGTTGTACTAATTCTTTCACATTCTTAGTGATTCGCTTCTCGCTACATTAATGGATGGAGTTCGCGCCGCCGGAAACCGAGACATCCATGTCAAAATGCGACCAACTAAGAGAGGTTACCGCCTGGGTCCATTCACGTTCCCCGTTGACGAAGAAGTGGAAAGTCAGCATCTTAAGTTCCTTCAAATTTCACCTGGTTTGTTGATTGACTACAAACTCGCTGCCTTACGAAGAGTTAGATAGATTTTATCGTTTAGGAGGGATGACCTTTTCCGAAGTCATACAGCGGTTCAACTGTAACATTTCGTACAGCGGTCTTCTTCATGCAGTTACCCAGGATGTAAATCAAATTAAACCGATTTCACATGTGTCACCAAATTTCCCTTTTTGTTTCCTTAAACAGGGATTATTTGCCGAGAACAAAGAGAAGTTGATCAACGGTGCTCTCATGGCTCTTGTCGACCGCGATATGGATCTGGATTCAGCTAATCCAGAAGACATTGAAGGACAGTTCCAGGCACTGCGGCGTTTAGTTGCTTCCAAAGCGGGATTCGCAGCTTTCACTGCTCTTCCGACGCTTCGGGAAAAAATTGGCACGAGAGTTATCAAAGCCTTAACAAAAAACAACGAGGCCATCACGCA